>CAJQUW010001985.1:0-45975 GCA_907163375.1 Prostheceraeus crozeri | reverse complement strand
TGCGACAGTCAATGTTATAATATCATTTACAAAATGTTATCTAAATCTTTCTTTGAAAATTCATTTGAGATTGCTAAAAGAGATTCATATTCTAATTTCAATAAACGCTAATTATTATAATTGTTGTATTAATGAGCCTGGCTGGCTACTTGAAGAAAATAAATTATGCGATTAATCATCCCATCTTCCGCTTTAAGCTGAATATTTTTGGGGTATTTCAAGTGAATTATCTATCATTGTTTCTATCAACATGATTGAAATAATACTAGACACCTAATAATTTGAAAGTGATGTTATTCCTACGTGGGGCAATGAGACAATTTCAAAGAATAGTATGGGTAACAAATCATGCGAGGTTGGTTTTTATATTTTCATTGAGCAACCCTTGCTTCGTTCATGGCTTGTAGCTGTGCTAGGGGTGAAAATTCAGTTAAAAAGTGATCACATTTGGAGTAACTTTGAACTGCAGAATGCCTTTTCACATAATCGTTATTTTTTGAAGGAAAATCTTCGGCCTGTACGTACGCATGTTTCAGTTATATCTCTTTTTATGCTCATTATCAACACGCCGAAGTAACTTCAACCGGTTTGGCATCGAAAACAGCAATCATGAAGGAGACTGATAGCCAATATATTAACTTTATCAAAACTCTGTCAAAATGATGATTTTGAAATTTTGAATTGCCATTTACGAAGATGAACGAGCTAAATCAAATGAATGCCATTAGAAAGTCCACACACTAAATAAGTTGTACTGTGAATTTCATGACTAAGGTGGGGGAACCTAATCCCTCGGGGATCTCTTCTCGGGTATGGAAACTTTATTTGTCGCGTGAACTTCTAACTGACATAGTAAGACGAAGAAGTTGAATGAAACCAACTTTTCGATAGAATTCATTCAAAGCAACGATGCGAGTGCAGGAGGTGGTAATTTCTTCAGTCAAGGTGAAGAGTCAATATTGAATTGACTTAGTTACAATGTATCAGTTTGTGAATTTATGCAAATCTCCAGGTTCATAATAGGTAGGAATGCTCTTTAAAATTTATTCCTTTTGGTGCTCCGTGAAAATGAGTCGATTCCTTAATCGTCAACAATATCCCGTTTCCTTCTGCAATCACCCATTTCGAAAATTACCCCGCTCTCCTATATACCTACTGAATGATTGTCTGACTGCCACAATTTTTGCATCTGATATGCTACGTGTAAGTTAAGTGTTCAACATAATTGTGGTTGTTGCATACGATAATTTGATTAACCTTGCATTTCAGTAAAAAGTAACATCGATGTCTACCGGGCGAGATTTTCCGAGATAACTTCCGGGTAAGCAATTCTTGGTCAATTCCACGATTTAGCACTTCTTTCGCCTACATGATCAAGTCGATTTAAAATGAATTCAAGATTCACACCGAACATCCATGATTTCCTTAATTGCATTTCAAGCTCAAATATTGTTCTCAGAAACGAAATTGTTTTTGGGAGACAAAGTGGAAACATCCTTTGGGATGCAACCTGTGATTATTTCGACATCATTGAGGTTCAATATTATGCTTAATTGTTCATATGCGACTTGGCTTTCTTGCAGATACATCTTAACTGATCTTTCTTTTGATTCATAAAGTTGTCAAAAGTGCATGCTTAATGCATTTTATTGTGCTATGCGCTTCTAATAGATTGAATTTAGAATTGAAACGAGAGCATTTGGTTAAATTGGCTATCGACTGAACTGAGTATGTGAACATCCTCGCAATGCTTTTGTAAAATCCGCATTGTAGGTTCTACTAAGTGTTCTTGAATGATCGAAGATGGGTTTCTTACTGAACGAGAATTTGTCGGCGCTTGGTTTCTCAGCAGTGAATTGAGCTGACCGTTGTTTGCATGAATGTTTTAGATGAATGAGAGCTGACTGGCTTTCAAAATCCAATTTTGTTAACCTTTGGTAATGATGGAAGGAGTTTACTCGGCTCTTGTTGTCAAATTGGTCTTATTGTACATGTACATGTGCGCCTGTTTGCATTCTTCCGCATGCGAGTTGCAGTATTATGCGTTTATATCCCTTGATCAGTTGCCGAAGTAGTGGTCTAAGTAGTGTGTTCCATGTCATATTATTGTGGAGGAAGGCAAATGAAGAGCAAACGAAGAAATGTTGAATTCCACGAAGTGCTATGTGACCGGCTCTGTGGCTACCTGGTATTGTTCGCTCTGCGTCCGGGAGGCTTGGTTCAAACCTTGGTCGGCTCAAATCTAAGACTTAAAATAGGCACACTCTGCATTCTTGCTAAACACTGAGCACAAAATGAATGAGAGTGGGATAAATAACAACTCGGCCACATGGAATAAAGGCTCTGTGCCTAATGTGCTGTCGAATATAAACAAGGTTCATTTATGTATTTATTTATTTTAGTATTATGGTCGAAGTACGAAACCTGCGATAACAAATAGAATCAAGTGAATTTAAGTGAAGAGCATTCAAGTGTGTGTAGTTTTAGTTCAATTATTTTCGGTGTAGTAGAGCATCATTGTAGTTCTACTGCTTGTTTCCATTATCCACTTTTCAATTTTTATCCATCACTTTCATGTTGCTTTATAATATCCATTTTAAATTTGCTTATTTATTGGTGACCGTTGTCCTTTTCTGTTTCCTCTACTAGCATCTGTATTCTGCGCAGTATATTAGGCGTCAGTGTTTCAGGTGTGTGCGCATTGTTTGGAACCAGTGTTAGTAGTATAATTAACAGTAAGAATGAGCATTGTTAGTGCTATAGCAGCAGTTCTTAAATTTCAATTTTTGTCTGCTATTGCTCCAAAGCTGATCAAGTTTAATTCTTCGCCACGAGAAAGCTCCATTGAGTTACTCTAAGAACTGGTTAATCCAATGGCTACAACAGCATTGCATTTGTAAACTTACGGATTGGAGAACGCCATCAGTCCTCATAAGGACTACTTCAATTAAAATTATTCGAATCAGTAAGAATTGTGTTCTATTATAAATCAGTGCTGGGAATATTTTCATCATCGTATGAGAAGTGTTTCTAATTCAGATTCAAGTGCAAATTATGCTTTCTCTTCCAGAGCAGTTCAAAGAGCGATAAACAATCTTGAGAGACCAGATTCCAGAATCAATGATGCCGTAGAAGTGCGACAGGAGTTGGACCTTCGAATAGGTAAATTGAGATTAAAAGATTGGCAGATGTAATGTAGGTGTAAACGGAGCAACAACCGTACTTAGCTCGTGATCTCGTTTCATCCATGGAAATTATAGTTTTAAAAATCATTTATTATACACGAGTGGTACTCATAATATTCGAGTTTTTATTCCAACTTCCAGTTCTAAAGAATTGCTCTCTAGTTGCCAGGCTACTCCTTCAAAAAAAGTTTTTTTAGTTTTAGCCACTTTATTGACGCGGTTCTCGAGGAAATATGATCAATTAACCACTTTCACAATCCGTCAAGAAAGGGTTTCTGCCAGGGCTGTGGAGCCGATGCGTTATCTCATCGGCTCCGGCTCCGGCTCCACGACACTGATGTGAAAGGCTCCGGCTTCAAATTCAGGTTCTATCTATGCTGGATCCGTTGAACGGGTTTTTTGGATAACGGTGTGGCCTTTAGAGGCTTGCTACAATCACCAAATTAGTTTTCATTAACAATCAACGACTTAAGTTAATAATAAAAATGATAATAGTCTAATATAATGATAAATAGCATACGTCATATATTTTTGCATGAATTGACTATCTCTGAAAGATAAAATAAAGTTATAGCCTGGATTGGTTAAATTAGATAAAGATCTCCCGCACTGGCTAAATATAAATTGGCCTAGCCTGCAACCAGTCTACTACGAGGCTATAATAAATAAGACCACATGAGTGATGATGATATACCTAATTAGCCTTCACAGGGGCCGAATAGTAGTATAAGCTTTTTAACAAAGCTTGAACATGAAACTGGATAGCGTATGCCTCTAAATAGCATATAGGGCCTGTATCTACTCGAACATGGAAAGGGTATAGGCTATATAGCCAAATATACCGTATCAATAAAGATATCAATTGCTTTATTGAATATTAAAGTGTATATAGTCTAGCTTAGGTTTTTATTGCTATTTGTCATTGCCTTCATCCAATAGTCTGTTGGTCCATGAATAATATGATCGGTGGGTAGCCCACGACTCATCATCTGTAGAAATTGTAATTTAGATAGTCTCATTGCAGTGTAGGCTAGAAAGGTACAATTGAAAATTATACTTAAAAAAATTAAAAATATCTAATTTAGGACGAGTTTTGTAATTCTATGCAGCATACTTAATAAGTTAAGGCTTAACTTACATTATGTTAATTTCGTATTTTTCATTATGGCGTAATGAAAATGGCATTGCAGGGTGCAATGCATAATAAAAATTTGACTGCGAGCACCGAGCAGAAATCCCATCTACTTTGCTAGCTTTCGAATGCGCGTGCGGTTTAATGTCATAGACAATAGAAAAGGGAGGTCAAATGGCGCCTTTATGGAGAGCGTCTCAGTCTTTTTTATTGTTTACATATAAGTCAACATGATATCAGCATAAAGTGTTGACAGACGGAAAAATAATAATGAAAATTCTTGAAATCCACAGGTCTATGACATTTGGGGAGATATTATTGCACAATACGGCTCTTGTGCAATCCTCCCCCCCCATTTTTTCTCTGGTCAAAAGATGCAGCACCATTGGATGTCCGTTTCAGCATCACCGGTTTGAGTGAAGCATTCCGTGCTGTTGTAAAAATCTACGTGGGTAATTGCGATGTCATAGTCACAAACTTCGTCAACAAGTCAACATTGTAATTTGCCTTCGGATTTTTTCGCATTGAAATATACCCTTTGAATTTTCAAGTCAAAGGAAATTCATTGTGAATGAGATACCTTTAGAATAATAAGGCGCTACTAGAAGTGGCTGGGTCGCTTATTGCGATAGCCATGCGAGGACTTGTAGTCAGGTCATTCGTGTGAGTGCGAAGAGTCATCCCTCCAATCAAAATTGATCGATTTGTGAAATCGACAAATTTGTGAAACAATTGAATAATCGATTGTTTTGAAAAATGTACATGTAGGTGGGGGGACTGCACAAGAGCCTACAATACAATCTAAGGAAATTGGCATTGTCACAGATGCCAGTAGCTTCCGCCAGTAGCCATACCGATAGATGGTAACCTACATTGAAACCGTATTAGATTTAAGACATTGCGCAAGAAATGTAGATATATTATCTTTGCTGACTGAACTGGAAATGTGTACATAAATGACTGGCGACTTGTCTCTAGGAATCTACAATCATCTAGTTAGCATGCATATAACAAGTCTTCAAATTAATGGATTTTGGAGAATACGTTGTCAATATGGAAATTAGTCTTACGAAACATACGCAATAAAAAAATATTACGCATGAGTGTAAATATAATACATATAATACAAAAGAAGGCGGCAACTGCAAAGAAAGATATCGTGGAGGACAGATCATTGGTATACTTAAAAGACATATCTTTAGATTTCATATGATTTAATTTTTTTTATGATGCCAATTAATACCTTTCAAAATTCTAGATTTATATCAAAGCTCAAACTATCGGAGCCGGAGCCTTTGTGATAAATCGGCTCCGGCTCCATAGCCCTGGTTTCTGCAGGTGCGTTGGCAAAACGTTTGCGAAATGAAAGAAGACATCCAACTTGTGGCTACTATGAATTCGAGCACCTGATAAGTCCTACCCTTCCCGTTGCATCTACAGACTTGACTTTTTCGTGATGAAATTTTAATTTTAGAAGTTTGGGTCGCTATCGCCTAACAGGTTGACGGGCGGACTTATGCTGCACGCCTCCTGTCGGCAATATGCTTCTTGCTTTGCCGCTTGACTTGCTTTACTGTATTACTGCTGAATTATCTCCAATATCCTTCTGCTTCCAAAATTAGTATATTAAGAAAAAGTGTTCATAACTTGCTCAAGACACCTTCTTCGACTTCAAAGCATTCATTATATGTGATCATTCCACGCTCTTCAACGCTACAGGATTCATTATGATGTGCTACCTGACGACGCTTTCTTTGTTCTATCTGAACTTGCGACCGCGCTATAAAAATCGCCTGCATCCCGTGACCGGATAATTAACTCGCTTTTAACGATACATAGACGATAGATAGCAAGCCTTATCAATATTGTGCTGTTCCGCATCAACGTCGCAAATTCTGTGTTTTGTAATTTCGCTCACCGAATGTATACAAATACAGTGTTGTGCAGCAAAATTGCCCACTCCTGTCGATTTTGCAAAAAATGCAACACACTTTTAACTTTTATTCTTTTTGCATTTTTCTGACCATTCTTGAAGACTAAAATGCCTGTTCAATGTTGATTAGTATTAATATATGTGTAATGAAGATAATCATACATTTTTACGAATTTGATTGGGTGGGAAATTTTGCTACATGACATAGTACTCGTGAAGCGAAGAATAAAGGTTATTATTATAATATTTTCACCTTCAGGTGCTGCGTTCACACGATTTCAAACTCTGCGTCTGCGCCATGCATTCCCAAGTACTCTCTCCGACCATTTGATAAGTTATGGGAGTTGTCAATTCCCTACACTTGGATTTGTAGTGGAGAGGTACAAAGAAATCGACAACTTCATTGCTGAGCCTTTCTGGAAGATCAAAGGTGCGTTGTCTGTGTTTCATAAGTTCATAAAAATTTTCACATTAATTGACTTGCTTTCAAAATGTGTGTCTAGATCTGATATGGTCACTACCAGAGTGAGAACCGAGTTCACTTTTCGACACGGCGGTGAGTTTCAATTTGAAGGCCCGGAACGTTCATTTACAACCAGTTCGGATGGTCTCCGAACATCAACTGTTGAAGGCGTGGACTCCGACGGCCTGTCTAAAATTGTGTCTAACTTTTTCCTTTATTATATCGCCCTATAAAATGAAAGAGGCGTTTGACCTTGATTTTCTTTTGATTTTTGAAATTCTCCCAATAATTGATTTGATAGCTGTATGAGAAGACAACCGAAGTTTCGTCATTCAGACGACCTGATCACAGTCATTCGAACGATGAAAGTCGAATATTGGGAGAAATCTTCTCGTTTTTCTTTTAGAAGAATGCTGATGTAGAATTTTATTTCAAAACACAACACAAAATCCGCTTTGTGAATTCTGACTGAAATGTGCAGCACTGCGGATTGACATGTGCTCATTTTGTAAATTTAAAGCATTATCTCTTCTCAGAGCAATGATGTCTTTCGAAACGCTGAAAATGAACATTCCTGTTGATCAATGTCACATTATTGAACTACTTTATTATTATATTTACTAGTACTATACTACTTTTAATTCAACTCATATCATTATTTAGCTGTTATTTTGTCAGTCTTGTATGACAATAAATTTAAGACAGCAAATTAACAAGCCAATGGCAATGCAACTTCAAACAAGCTGCTCGAGATGCGATAGTTCTCGAAGAAAAATCAAATCATGTCACTTTGAATTTGAAGATTTATCACACTAGAACTTAAGAGGCAGTTGTAATGCTTGGAAGATAATATCGTAGGGCTGTCTTGGGTCTATCCTCCATAGACAACTAGAAAATAAGAAATTGCATTGCATAGATATGTCTATAGACCTGAGATGAAATCCACGCCACGCTTAAATTTAATATGAAACACCTTTATAGTTTAGGACCACAAGTTGCTGATAAGGCTAGAATAAATCTGCTTTCAGCAGCTGAAGCTTTCCTTCACAACACCGCTGGACGTGATCCCGGCAGCTGAGTTGCTTACGTTAGGCATAATGTTGAATGCTAGATGGAAACATGGATTTATATTCTACTTGTCTTAAACATGTAAAATATGCAAGCACTTATATTAGATCTATACATTAAGCTATTTTGACATTAAAACTATCAACAAAGAGATCAAATCACATCATCCCACAGATATCCTGCTATATAATAGAATGTTATTCTCTCCTTTCATCTTTCTTGTCCAAATGCCCTCCTTGATCAATCTTTCATGTTTCACTTCTTCACGGTCTTGATGTCTTTAAAATCAATTTTTATTGTCTTCAGTCACTGAATAAGTGTATAGTTCACGTTTTTTGACGGGAGTTGTTTCATCACAGGTTGAAGGAAAGAAATATAATGCACTCCCTGAGATTTATCCGTAAAAGTTTATTGCTAAAAATATGTACAAGAGACATACATTTCGCGACACAGTCGCAGCCTCAGTGTCTGGTAAAAGATGAATGTGTGTGTGTTGAGTTGGCTCATTATCCAATTTTCAACTGCAGCAGATACCGCCTTCAGGATTCCATAAATAAAGGCAATGCATTGTCATTGTTTCGTGCAAAAGCGGCGGTTCAGCATGTACCATACACAGTGCAACATCTTTGCTCGTATCCTTCGAACTGATAGTGTGCTCATCGATGGTTGGAGAAAGTCAAGGTGTTCAAAGAGCTATCAAAATTATGGCTACGTATCTGAATGCGTAGATACTGCAGAAAAAATGAAGCGAATTCTGCTACCAAATATTTTGCTTTAAGAAGCGTCTATCAAGCTTTACTTTCTATTACACTCTTAAGAATTTTTTTATGTTTTAAACTTCAATGTGTATGCCCCCTATCTGAAATTTTATTAAGATAGGGGATAAGATTTTTATTACGATAATGATTTCGATCATTTGATCATTTGCCGTCACTGATGGTGGTCGGATTGTGTAGCGACTGGCGTTGAATACCTCTCAGCCGTCGTTTGCTTCGATCACATTGTCCCGCATGCATGAATGTTTCTACTGACCGGATACAATATTCGACATCTCAATTGAAGACTTTGGGCCAACGTAAATGTCAATGTATATCAAGGAAAGTTCGAAGGCGTTTATTTTACTTCGGAATTTACGTGGAACATGTGAAGACTATAATATCTAGCAACTTTGCAAGACGCAAATTGATAGTCGATCCTCCACGAGTTTCTAATCTAATCCCTATCAAATTTGTGGCTACTCCGCGACCTACTCAAGACTCAAATGTTCCATCCAGCATCCTTATTTCTAATGTTCGGTCTATCTTTAACAAGATTGAGGAAGTAACTCTATTACTGAATCAACACGTTGTCAACATAGCTGTATTTGTTGAAACTTGGTTGAGTAGTGAAACTCCCAACGATCCTTTGATTATTGGTGGTTATACTCTTCTCCGCAAAGATCGTCAATCTGGGAATGGAGGAGGTATTGCAATGTATATCAAAGGTTCCTATAACTATTCAGTTATATCAGAATCTGACGTGTCTTCATTGATTTCGTGTAATTCAGAAATATTTCCTGTTTATCTTCGGGAGTTTTCTCTCCTCATGATTGAAGTCTACCATCCATTCTGGAATACCCTTAAAGAGCATGAGGAGGCTATCCATTGCTTGACGGATGTAATCGATTATGTGACAGTGCAAGAAACTTATCGTTCGGGATTGGGAGTTGTCGTTTGTGGTGACATTAATGATATTCGCAAGATGTGTGATGAGGTCAGTGCAATTACCCAACTACATCCCATTGTGAAATTTCCTACCAGAGATGGAAACATAAATGATCAAATCTTCACCAATTTCTCTATCTCGGAAGCTCCGGTTTGTTTACCACGTATTGGAAATTCCGATCACTGCTGTGTACTATGGCATCCTGTGTCTCCGACAAGTGATATTATTACCTCGAAAAGAAAATGTCGTAGAGTAACGAAGGCCAGACTTGCTCAATTTACCGATGCTATTTATCATATCGATTGGATGTTTATTGTTAGCAGCTATGATGATTTGGATCTATCTACTTTTATTTTTCAAGATTACCTCTTTTTTTTATTGGACTATTTCTTTCCCTTGAGGACCGTTAGAATTCGTTCAATCGACCCTCCATGGATGTCGCCTTCGCTTCGAATGCTCATTGATGATCGTGACAGGGCATTTTCCAAAAAGCAATTTGCCAAATACGACCGTTTGAAATTTGAAGTCATTCATGAAATTCGTCAAGTGAAATCCCGATATCTTGATAACGCCATTTCCTCAAGGAATGCTTCTAAACTATGGAATGCTATACGTGAAACGAGCAAAATGAAAAAGTCTTCGAATACCTTCGATGAGAACCTGCTTGGAGTGAATGACTATAACACTTACTTTGCATACAATTTTCAATCGTCCAGTGATAATCGTGACAATCCTGCCCCAACCGAATTACCATCTATGGAATTGCATCTTTCCGAGGATGTTGTGTATGGCTACTTAAGAAAACTGAAGCGGAAAGGTAGTGGTCCTGACGGAGTTCCTTATTGGGTGTTTCGCAACTTCAGTGACATTCTCACTCCCGCTGTAACCTTCATCATTAATCGAAGTTTGCATGAAGGGGTTGTGCCTTCATGCCTGAAGGTAGCGAATGTCACACCTGTACCCAAGTGTAATCGACCTAATGGAGTGAATTATTATAGACCAATTTCTTTGCTTCCTATCCTTTCCAAGGTGTTGGAGAAAATTGTTGCAGACAAGTGGCTTTATCCCATCGTCAAAGACAAAATGTCGAAGAACCAGTTCGCATACTTACCAGGATCTGGCAAAGGAACAACAGTTGCGATGACATTATTATACGGTAAAATTCTACTGTGAAAATATTAGGTTGCATTTTCTCTGATGATATGAAATGGAATTCTTATGTCGACTTTATTGTTAGGAAAGCCAGTCAAAGAATGTTTTTGATTTTGAACCTTAAGCGGGCAGATTGTAATCCACGCTTGATCTTTATGGCTTACTGTGCTTTCATTCGTTCGCTATTGTTGCATGCATTCCCGATTTATTGTAATATCCCACAGTATTTAAAAAACAAACTGTTACGAATTGAGAAGAGAGTCTTACGAATAATCGACGATCCCATAATTTCCGATGTTTCACTGTTCGCCATGTGTGATAAAGTTTGCAACAATCTCTTCAAACAAGTTATGAGTGATACTGAACACCCTTTAAGATGTCTTTTTCGTGAACGAGAATCTCGAACCAGAAACTCATGTCCACTTATGAAAAAAAGAATGCGAACGAAGCGTTTTTCATAGAGCCTTGTTAGATATTGTCCTTGATTTTTCTTGACTTTTATTTGGTCCACTTGACTTGATTTGATTGAGATGTTTTTAGTACACATATGCTTCATCTTTTTATTTCATGCATATAATTGTGATAGTAAAGGAAATGTGATATTGTGAATGTTCTCACCGACATTGTGAGGCGAAATATAGATTATTCTATTCTATTCTAATGATTTGACTTTTTTTGAGGGTTGTTCAGAATTTCTTGATGCTGCTTATTGAATCAGAGCTTCTTCCTTGATACGTATATTATATTAAAGTTTGCTAGTAATATCAATTATTTTCTGTTTCAGTTCAGCATATCAGAGATGGTTTGACAGTGGACTTCAATTGGAAGAGGTATTTGTAAATTTCTTTAATGTGTATGTTCAAATCAAAGAAATGTGTACATGAAAGATTATGAATATCTCATACAATATTTCATGCTGTCAATGAAACACTGAAATACTCGTGCGTTTAGGAACGCTAATCATATGTTTATGAAGCAATATGTTGCAGAGATGAGCTTCCAGAGACTGTCATTTGATTGAAATATTGTTGATGCATTATGTTAAAAGATGCAAAATTAATTCGGTTTCTGCAGAGGGCTAGGGAATTATTGTAACTACCGTATATACTCGCATAAAGAAGTAGCATTTTGCACGTTACTAGCCGGTACTCAACTTATCTAATTTTACACTATATTTTTGGTTCATAGAAATTTGTTACTGTAAAGATGATAAATGCTTACTTTTATGTTACATACTAAAAGAAATAGAAGAAATTTTTTTATTTCTAAGAAACCAACCCAACCAATGACCGTCCGGCTTCATCATTACTCTACGCTTAGTTACGGCTGCCATCACCACACACAACACACAAAAAAAAAATAAAAAGCGATGAAAACGAAAAGTAGGTGGATGGAAAAATTTAGTATCTATCTGTCCTTGTGTTCATTTTGTTTTATACGCATATAAGCCGACCCCCTGATTTCAGCATTGTATTTTATACTTCTAAACTCGGCTTATATGCGAGTATATACGGTAGTTAGGTGTGAGAGAGAAAGAAGTAGCATTTCACGTTTACGAGCAATTATTTGTATCAAATTTATTTGTAAGTATTGTTATTTATTAATTACATACTTTTCCGTGCGTATATCATTACGTCTTATTTGTACTATTTTTGAAAACCTTTGTATTTTCAGAGTTCGTCTTTTCGATGAAGGTCTCTGCACTATTCTGTTTGAATTTTGTCGAGAGGTAATTTCATTTCTGTTAACAAAACTATCTTAATGATTACGAAATGCCTGCTGTATTTCAGAATCCCATAGCGCGCGTCACCCAAGTAGTTAGTAAGCCGAAGTCCAAATGGCGACCATTCGCGTTGGACACCGTGGAATTAGAGAAGTTGGCATCGAGAAAATTAAGGATTGGTGCAAAAGAAACAATGAGCATTGCAGAGAGACTGTATACTCAAGGATTCATTAGTTATCCGAGAACAGAAACCAACATCTTTCCCAAGGATCTCAACCTCAGACCTTTGGTTGAAGCACAATGTCCAGACGGTCGATGGGGAGGTAATGAACCATTAGCATCCAACTTATCATAAATCACATTTTGTGCTTTCAAATTTTCTTCATGTAAAAGCTGCACTCATCAAGTAGAAGGAATTCCTAAAAATGAGGATAAGTGGGAGGTGAGGTGTGTGATGATTGAGGGATTTTTTTTTTGTAATAATGAATATCCTTCACAATTGATTATTTTTTTAAGGTAGAGCAAACGGATGTCTATCATTTTACCTACAAATAGATTGAAAGAAGATATCCATATTTTTTCCATCGACCGTTTTATTGAAAATAGAGATAAAAAGAAAAAAAATTAAATGCTCTAGGCCTAACCCAAATACACGAACAAATGGGTTGTTCTAATCGTCAAATACTGGCAATGCGTAAATCCAATCTAAATGTATGCAGTATTGAACCACAGTTTGCGTTAGTGTTTACAAAGAAAATGAGTTGCTGCTAAGAGCTAAATGGATCAGTCTTGCTACATAGTATTATGCCTAGTTTTCTCGGTTTTTATCTTATAACCGAGTCGCAGTGACATGTTTTTATTTTGCTTTACCATGTCGCACCTATGACACCAAGTTACAAGGGTTGTAAAGGTTGGGAAGGGAGGGACAGTCTTTCTCAGGCAGGCCTTCACCAGATTGAAGTTAATAATCTTTAGTGAGAGCGCTGGTACCTCGGTACTTATGGGTTATCTCCCCCCCTAGGTTTTCAAATTTGTCTAAAATCTGCAAAACTGAATCAGTCGTCACCAAACCTCAGGTAGACGTAGTTATGGATATTTTCTACCCACATACAAAAATTCATGCAGATTCGACAAGCTGTTTTGCATTAGAGACGGTAGCGTGAAGTGCAGCGATGTCAGTAGCTTGATCTGACTTCGTCTGTTCGACGCATTATTTTCTCTCGTTTGTGCGTTCTTCTCGCTCCATGTTCATCGCATCCACTGCTATTTGAAATCTTCCCACGACCATTACCTTGCCAGACCTTTTTTAAAATTAAAATTGTTAGTGCAGGGATATAGTATGGTCATCATCACTTCACGAGTTGTCGGGAAATGATTTTGTTGACCTCAAGTGCTTTCTGCTCAGACGATGAGGTCAGACGAAGTCAGATGAAGCTGCAGACATCGCAACACTTCACGTTATCGTCTCTAATTCAAAAGTTACTTGTCCGATTTTTTGCATTTTTTGGTATGTGGGTAGGAAATATACTCAAGTGCGTGTCTCTGAAGTTTTATGACGATTGATTTATTTCTACGGATTTTGGACAACTTTAAAAACGTGGGGGATGGAGATGAACCATACCTCCTCTGGTGTACAGTCCGACTCGAACCCTGGATCTTCTTCTGCACTTCGCACCAAAGTGCAGCCATGAACCAACTCATCTGATCTACGTGAAATCTGTCAGAGATCTCATGTTGATAGCATGCTACTCGAGTAAGATTATTATTCCTTTGAATACACTAAATATGTGGTTGTATGTACGTATCATGTCAGCCCGGGTCAATAATTTATTTCAAAAGTTCTGAACTATCCAAGCCAGCCCAATTCGTGTTCAATTCTAAACACGTTTGACACAGACGTAAAATCTATTTACCAGTTAACAGAGTTACATGGTGTGTGTCACTGTAGCTTATTTTATTGACAGGTTTTGCCTCCCGATTGCTTGAAGAAGGACTGCGACCTCACAATGGGAAAAAATCTGATCAAGCACATCCTCCAATTCATCCTCTGAAAGCTGCTCCTAATCTAGATGGCAACCAAGCAAGGATTTATGAACTGATCACTAGGCATTTTCTAGCATGTCTATCTTCTAATGCACAAGGGCAGGAGACGATCGTCGATATTGAAATCAATGGTGAAGAATTTGAAGTCAAAGGTCTCAATATTCTACAAAGAAATTATCTAGAAGTCTACGTTTACGACCGTTGGAGTGACAAAGTAAGATTAAATGATAATTGAAAGATATAATTTACCATTTCTTCGAGTGGTGCGTGCGTGGTACAAGTTTTCTAGCGAAACTTATGCTGTATTCTCAGGCTTGCCGTTGGGATGAATTTCCAGCCCAATGCCAACCCAATCCCAATGAGAAGTTCCATTGGGATCCCAACAGATCCTAATCCAAATAGAAATCCCAACAGCCTGCTTTAGAGCTAAAAATGACCCCAAGCTGCATCGGGGCTTACCGCTTAGGCCTGCCGTATGTGATAATTTTTGAATTGACAAAGTCCACGGACGTAGGCCTAGGACTAGAATGGCCTTAATAGTAATAGGGCTTTAATTGATTTTACACAATAATGTATAATAGGCGTACTGTATGGCTAAATTTTGCACTGAGGCTGCCTTCACCCAAGAGCTTATAGGGGCCTACGTGTATAGCTAATATACATGCATGAACTACAAACACACTTGATATTAATTACGCCTATATCGGAAAATGCGGTGTTAATGGACAGCTGGCTACATGGGCTCGTACGTACAGCAGGCAACAGTAGATAGCGGCTTATACGGTTAAATAGGCCTGAATGGCTTACAATGTACAGCTTAATTACAGAAGCGGCGAAGCGCATGACAACGTACAGGCGAATTGTATCACCCTATTACATAGCTGCTACATTTTTTAGTAGCACTATTTTTAGCAGCGAGGGAAGTTGAAGCCATAGAGTAGAGAAAGTTAAAGTTGACTGTGTCACTTTGCGTGGATCACACGAAGAGGTTTCAATGCTCGAATTCGAGAGAGGCAAGGTCAAACTGGAGACACAGCAAAATGAACTGCTCTGTACAACTCGAAAACATTTATAACGTACTGACTTTTTTTTTAACACCAGAGGAACCCGCAGAAAAACGATGTTGTTCTCGAAAAAATCTCTTTATCGAGGCCTTTCAGCTGCCGCCGGCAGTCATCGTCAGGCGAATGAATCATGCAGCTAACACTTATGAGAGTAGTTCACAATCATGCAAGACAGAAACATAAGAACATCATAGAACTATCAATTAAATACATAGTACAGAAAATACTTACAAACATCCTACTAGAAAACAAGTAGAAGCTAAGAAAGTCAACGATTTTAGAAATGTTACGAAAAAAACAGAGAGTCTCAAGACTTCCACACATCACTCAACGTATGTTTGACTTTGTTCTCAGAGTGCAGTTTATGAGTCCATAGCGACTCCTTAACAATTCTTTTCTCTTAGGAGCTGCTTTCCCGATCAATCACAGTGGCGTTCTTTACTCTGATCGGAATACCTGATGACACCGCATGCTTGGCTACCTCAGATCGCTGCACATCCATTGACTTGATTGACTTCGCATGCTCCTTTAGTCTTTCCTCCACCGGACGAGACGTCTCTCTCCAACATACACCCATGAGCATCCTTCCTCGCTACAGGGAAGTTTGTAAACCGAGCCCAATATCTTTGCCGGCTCCGGCCTCTTGTGGACAAGAAGCGAACGAAGAGTAGTCGAGGGCTTCATCGATGTTTTCACATTCACCTCACGTAGAATAGATGTAAGTTTCTCCGACAAACCTCTAACATAGGGAATTGAATGTCTTGGTAAGTTCTGCACCTCAACTTGATCATCCCTCGAAACGGAAAGCCAACCACGATCACATTCAATACTACTGCATCCATTCCTCATCAACGTACCCTTCAAGTGTATTCTCTCCTGTTCAATAAAGTCTCCAGAGCAAATCTTCTGAGCCCGATCAGACAAGGAGCGGACAACACCCCTGAATACACTTCGTGGATGTGCAGATTCCCTGTGTAACCGGTGTGAGTTTCCTTCCGGAACACGGAGAAAGAAAAACCGGAGTCAGTTCGCTCTATCATGACGTCGAGGAAAGGTAAACGCCGATCCACCTCTATCTCTGTACTGAAGCGGATGGAACTGCATAACCCATTCAAATACCGAAGAAAAAATCATCCAGCTCAGTAGACGAATGAGACCAGCCAATAATAATGTCATCCACGTAGCGGTACCAAAACTGAGGAAGAAGCATCCCTGAGCACAAAGCTCCTTCAAGGGCCGGATTCTCCAAGTTACTCATAAAAATATTAGCTGCGACTTGACCCAGGCTGCTTCTCATTGAAACTCCGTCAGTCTGTACATAAAGCTCGGTATTGAACTTGAAATAACTTGATGAAAGCACCATCCTTGACAAGGACACTATATCCTGAGCCGAAAGCTTGGTCCTTTCCGACAAACTCTCATCTCTTGTGAGCAATTGATTAAACACATCAATTGTTATATCCAGTGGCACATGGGTAAACAAAGATTCCACATCCAGAGACACAAGCATGTTATCTTCCGAGTGGGAATTTTCCAACTTTTCAATCAGATCCGCGGTATTCAAGATATACGAGTTCGCTTCCTTTACGTAAGGTTTCAAAATATCCGCTAACCAACGCGACAGAGGAGACCACAATGCTCCACTTATACATGCGATCGGTCTCAATGGCACCCCTTGCTTATGGATCTTAGGTAATCCAAATATTTGTGGCAGTTGAAAGAAAGTAGGACACAAAGTCAACACATCAGCCTTCTTCAACTTCCCATTCTTCACTAAAACCATTAAAATACGATGCAGCTCCCTTCTCATCTTTTGACCAGGATCCTTGGAACATTTTGTATATGGGCCAATGTCAATCAACTCTTGAAGCTTTCTGAAGTACTCGGAAGTATCCAAAACGACTGTGGCATTCCCTTTATCCGCCGGTAAGACCATAACTTCCTTCATTCTTTGTAGCCTTCCAACGGCCTTCCTTTCAGCCACTGACAACTTCGATTTGGGCACCCTCGCATTACGAATGACCGCAGAGGCTCTCTTCCGAACATAGGCTTTATCCATCTCATTACATCTGTATATTGCTGACTCAATCGAAGCGATGATGTCTGAACGAGGAATAGTCATTGGAGAGACCGCGAAATTCAAGCCACGTTCTAACACACTCATCTCGTCAAGGTCAAGAGTAGTAGAAGAAATGTTGTATACACACTTTCGGGGCTGTTGATCAGTCATTTCATCTTTAGAAAAACCATAAAGAAACTTTAGCCTGAAAAGTCTATTGGAGAAATGCGTTTTCAAATCACATTTGACTCTTCGTCCAGTACCCGCTATGTAGTGCATGACACGGCCTTGCAACTCAGACTGATTGATTATATGGGACAAGCAATTAATCCTGAGGGATAATGAGTAAGAGATGGACCTGATGCAGCTCTTCAAACGATGAATTTCTTTAAAAATCATTTTCCTTGAAACATATTTGTGGAGTGAATGGTCAAAACGAAAACGGCCAGGAAGATTGAACCACAAAGACAGAGGCAGTAGATTGAAGGTAAGACAGTCATGCATGAAATCCAAACACATCTCATTTCGTATCAACGATCGATTCTCGTCCAAAATTTTACGTAGAATGACGACGCATCCCCCACCAAATGCGTGACGAATAGAATGAAATAACGGGCTTGACATATTTTTTTTAACACCAGAGGAACCCGCAGAAAAACGATGTTGTTCTCGTAAGAATCTCTTTATCGAGGCCTTTCAGCTGCCGCCGGCAGTCATCGTCAGGCGAATGAATCATGCAGCTAACACTTATGAGAATAGTTCACAATCATTCAAGACAGAAACTAAGAGAAAAGAATTGTTAAGGAGTCGCTATGGACTCATAAACTGCACTCTGAGAACAAAGTCAAACATACGTTGAGTGATGTGTGGAAGTCTTGAGACTCTCTGTTTTTTTCGTAACATTTCTAAAATCGTTGACTTTCTTAGCTTCTACTTCTACTTGTTTTATAGTAGGATGTTTGTAAGTATTTTCTGTACTATGTATTTAATTGATAGTTCTATGATGTTCTTATGTTTCTGTCTTGCATGATTGTGAACTATTCTCATAAGTGTTAGCTGCATGATTCATTCGCCTGACGATGACTGCCGGCGGGATAAAGAGATTTTTACAAGAACAGCATCGTTTTTCTGCGGGTTCCTCTGGTGTTAAAAAAAATATGCCAAGTCCGTTATTTCATTCTATACGTACTGACCTATGTCAACGATTACATGTACAGTATATTTGTTTGGAGAGGGCTTATTGGGATTTATTGGGATTGGGGTGGATTTTGGTAGTCCAATCCCAACCCAGTCCCATCTGCTTTTGGGATCCCAATTGGAATCCCAATCCCAACGGCAAGCCTGTGTATTCTACTATGTGAATAATTGTGAATATGTTTAGATAACTACCGTTAAACCTGCAATAGACCTCCATCGCGGTCTTTTCTTTAACCCTCTCTCTCTTGGGCGGCGGTCTGTAACAGGTGTCGCTCCATTAGATGTTGGCGGTTTGTTTTTCAACATCCAGAAGTATTAAGAAAAATCGTTTCAATGAAGTTTGCATTGACGTGTGTGCTCCATATATAAGCCTCACAAATAAATGAACGGATTACTAAGTATCCGATATATTATGGATTTTTTTCTACACTTCGATTCATTAGCATGACTTATGTCATGATCGAAGCTCAATGTGATACTTAGTACATATTTGACTAGCATTCAATGAATGACTAGCATTCAAATATTCATTGATAATGTGATAATAAATTGATTGATATGTATTATTGACAAAGCATTTGTGCCCAATTCACTCGTATACTGGTAATAAAGGCTCAACACTCAACAAGATGATGAACTCTATCTATTTGCGTATTATACACATAAGATGACCTATAAAGAAAACAAGATGAACAGCAACACGAATCGTGATTAACATTGCAGAAACTGAATGATCAATTTATAGCAATTGTTAACAATGATGGGGACGATCCAATGTGGCGATGTTGTCGCATTGACCTGATTTTTTTGACAATTCTTTTTTTATATGCGTACATGTGACACAATTAGTCAATTATGATAATTTTTCATAAACAATGCATAATTTTTGCAACGTATTGTGCAATTCCTCCACATTCATCGAAGGGCTCCTTATCACAAATCTTTCCTTTTTATCTTCAATCGACTGTACCGACCGACTAGCAACTGAGTAAATGACCGTTAGCTCGCTCGTCGAAGAAGAAAGTTTCACTACAAGGATGAATTTGATGTCAAGACTTTCGTCACTTTCTTTCCATTAACTACTGACTTCTCGTCAAACTCATGCTGCTGACGTTAGTCAACGTGGGCGAAATGATCTAGTTCGACATTAGAAATCAAATTCTCATATTCAAAGTTCTGCGGGTTTTCATGACCATGAAGATTCCAAGACACATACAACCAAATATTAGTGAGGCATTCTAGCAATCATAAAGCAAGACAGAGAGTGAATCTCTATCATTGTATGAACAAGTGAGTAGTGCTGAAGCACGATATAGCTGGATGAGTTTCGCGCCTTTGGTGTGAATGCCCGCTGAAGCAGAGTCAAAAGTTCCCGCTTAATTGGTTCCTTTCCATTCGATTCCTTTAGTTAGATCGGAGGGTGATCGTGCCGAGCATTTTTGCAGGCTGATCGTGCGCCTCAGATCTGTCGGTAGGACTGATACGCCACTTCGATTAATTATTTGCGAAGTGTCCTAAAAGGGTCCTGCGTTGGTTTCCCACTTAGTCTTAGACGTTAGGGTTTTACCAGGCTTTTCTGTGTGATGAGCAGGGTCCCATAAAACTTAATCATCCTGATTAGCAAGTAGATCACAGGGAAACTGAGGGGAAAACTAATCATTCCCTAAGAGTGATTTCAAAATGTCTGCTAGAACTGAGAAAAAGTCTAAAAAATGCAAAGACGGTCGAATTCCGAACCAGTTTACAGTTTGGAATTCGACCGTCTCTACTAGCTCTTAATAAACCTGGAGAGCATGCCATGTACACAAGCGATGCAATGCAACATTTCTTTGCAGGAAATCGCAAGGAAGTTGGGGCCATTTCTCAGACGGCATCAAATCAGTAACAGGCGGTACTAGATGGGTTGCGAGGCGGGGAAATAATCCATCTTTGACTCAATACTATCATATGAAAAATTCGACGTCGCTAAGTTCTTCGATGAACCTGAAAAGAAGCAGAAAATCTAATCATTTTTAGGAATTCCAAAACATTCTGCCTAGAAAATTGCTTCATCTAAGTTCTTCCAGGTGTGAGAATTAATTATTTCAAGCAAGATTGAGAAAGCCAGCGCGCAAAATTTTCAATATATACTTATAAATTAGGTCTTCAACAGGGACTTGATGCATGAGCATTGATGACTCATGCAGGAGCATTTGCAAAGTGACTATAACACAGTGATTGATGACAAACCCGCTGTCATCTGTCATGAAGCTAGGACCGGCGTCCATGGTTACATGAAAATTTCCACCAATCACTTAAAGTCCTAAATGCACAATACTACAGGTTTCAAATGAAAGTGCTCTCTATTCAAGTCAGCTGAGGTTGTGATTTCCTCGCTCAGTCGGAACACTGAACCGAGCGGGACGGATCTGACAGCACACTGAATGGAATGTAGTAGTAGCTCCAAGCACCACAGAATTTTAGTGGAACAAGCTGTCTAATTCTGTATCAAAACAATGAACGAGTCATTTCAATTACTTTTTAGAAAAGGAAGGACCCAGGTGATTCCTTTATTGTAATACGATGGACTTTGCACGAAGCCAAATGTTATTGGCCTGCCTCTACCAGTCATATTCACCACAAATTACCAGCCATACTGAGTGCCCACTACATGACATGATACAATTTAGAATCATTGTCACCGCACTGTAATTCGCAGACGATTTCCAATCTCTCTGTTAATCAGGATTACTTTTTAACACTACTATTAGTTTTCAAGTTTTAAGTAGTGAGTGATAACTCTCAATATGATATTTGTTCATGCAAGGATGCCACAGAGATGGATGCGTCGGTCGCTGTTAGTTACCGAAACACGCAGACAAGGCAATTTATCTCTGTGAGGGATGCTGATGACACTGCCGCTGATTATAATTCGGTTTGAAATTTTGGAATTTCAAGTTGTCCAACGTGTTCTGTATTTCAAAATTGCTCAGCAATCTTTGTAAGTCGCCATTTATCGTCAGTAAAGCTCTACGACAGAAAAGGCATCAGCTAAGTTGATATTCCTCTCCATTCTAAGATGTCATGTTTCCATTCTCGCATCCTCCGTCCACAAAGTCTGTCAGCACACACATCTGCCTTTGTAAATTTGAAAATTTCTCCTACGTGTCTCCAATGGTCGTGATTCCTTATATTTCTCCTCCTCGTTCCCTCCAGCATTCCATGAAGTTCTCGCACTTACTTGCATCCTCACTCATTCGTTCGTCGGTCTCTCCAGCTAACCTGAGGCAATATTCTCGATAACCACACTTTGAATGCTTAAATCGTTTTCTTCTCTTTCCTTCTTTACGTCCAGCTCTGATATCCATGCATGGCAATTCTCCAAATAAAGACCTCTGCTAGGCTTTTCACGGTAATGCTTCTTGCCTGTGCAAGTCTGACCTTAATCTGTGCCCGACTGTCTCCTCCAGGGTAATATCAATATGTGATCCTAAGAGCTTCAGTTTAGCACACTTTTCATGTCGTCGTCATTTATTTTTGTTTTTTCATCTCTATGTGCGGTCATCATTGTTATCTTCCTCTTATTGATAGAGATGTTCATACCACGGCTAGCCGCAGTAGGATGCTCTGATATGATAGGAACCTCTTCTTTGATGTATGTAATCAGGATAGTATCATCTGCATATCATACATTTCATACCTACCGCTCACCGACGACTTTTCCCGCGCGCTCCACTTCGTCCATTATGTTCTCCAACTATGTTGAAGAGTAGTGGAGAATTGAGGCAGCCTTGACGGACACCCTTCTTGAAACGAAAAGTCTCCGTCTTCTGACTACTCGCTCATACAATTCCGACGGCACTCCTCCTGACCTGCCTTATCTGATGATGTAGGGCTTTTCCAGAGGAATCAACTGGTTTTGAGTAGTCCTCAAGAAGTAGTCATAATTCTTCTTTGTTCTGTTTCTTTGAGACTTTTGATTATGTTCCTCGCAATGAGAATGGTATCAGTTGTTCCTTTACCATTGGTGAAACCGAATTGCTCTTTCTCGATGTGAGGGCTTAGGTAACGTTGATAAGTCTTTGTTGGATTAAAAACCCTAACAGCAATTTTGAAGCATGACTGATCAAACCAATCTAATAGATCTACTTGGCGTATTTTAGCTGGGTAATATCATGCATGTGCGATGGATATTAAGCCATCTTATATGTTACTTATATTAATTAACCGAGTGCAGGATTATAATAAAAGATACAATATGTCCGATTGGGCTCCATACTGAATTAAATGTTTCTTTACCGTGAATCACAAACAAATTTCATTCTCCCTGCATATATGGATTTTCTGACCTACTTATGAGCTTTTATAATTTCAAGTAGTCAGATACTATTCAGAAAATAATTAGTGGTCAAGTAATTATCGCTTGTTTGATTAAGTATCAATTTAGCTTGCAAAAATATGGCAAAAGCAATCCATCTATCAACGAATCAACCAGACTTAATTTAATACTGATATTAGTTATCTATGGCCAGTTATTTGTGATGTAAATGCCAACCAATTTAAAAAGCTTGTCCAGTAGGATGGGCAGCTCCGTTAGGTGGGCATGTGTATCTGCCTGTGTCCATGCCTGCAGACAAAACACTTGTGTAAATGTATAAACTTAAAAGCAAAATGACAGAGAGAGACTCATCCGCTGCTGTTTTTTTCATCACACACGCAACAGAAACCACGGTATTGGTACACACAGGCCCACACTAGACTCTAACCACCGCTCCGTCGACGCTCTGCCATGTACAATTCCTCCTTTGTAAAGTATTCTGTACATTCATGAATTTGCCACTGTATTGAATTCCATCATGTCATTACCGCCATATGTTTTGACGAATAAAGATCTATTATTATTATTAGTGACAGCAGCTATCACAGTATATTCATACTGGATTTATTAGGATAACAAGCATCGCATGTTTTGTCTCAAGGTAGCTTTAAAGCGGAATGATGATGAAACTACAGCTCCAGGTAGCAAAATTGCCCACCTCCAATGTCATTAAAATATACAGCATTAAGTTCATGTACTGCACACGTTTAAATATAAATTTCTCTACATTTGTGCCAAGTAACGACTTTGGGAATTTGACTTTGGGGCCCCTTATCTCACAATGGTAATAGAATCACAATGCCGAGAGATCATAGATATTGATGGTCATGCCAATAGTTTAGTATTCAGTAGCAGTAACAATTATTTAATTGTTTAGTTTTGACATCACCTCCATTCCACATATAGGTGTCAGATGTCTCTTCGGCTGCATTTTTGCGAGAAGATAAGGAAAAACCCACCTAAATTTTGTGACTTCAAATTTAGTTAAAAGAAAACTAAGAAAAATAAAGGGTCATTATCACATTCTTTTTTTAGAGCACTGAAGCAGCTCGTGAAACGTCTGCTCCTGCCTTTACATTTATTTTTAGCTATTTTCTTTTATTAAATTTGAAGCCACAAAATTGGGGAGTGTTTTTCCATATCTTTTCGAACAGTGCATCTCCTGTACAAGGCAGTCATTTCAATTGTGTTATGAGTAGTTGCTTAAGTAGCTCGTGGATGAAGAATTCGATTCGATATTTCATAATACCATTAAATTAATAGCCAGAACGCAATAGAACAGGGTGCACAAGATACGGCCATATCCGGCCTGTGAAGGGTTTTTTTGGCCCGTGAGGTTGATACAGAAGCACCTCCAGAATATTTGTGGATAAAGTAGGGTTATTGTTCAGGAAATGTACATATAAAATCCAAGGTCAAAGTTCCCAAATTTCATCAGATGACTGTGACCATGGCTGGTAAAGTCTCAAACATCTATTCTATCTAGTCATGATCGCCTACATCCATGTCTCTGTGCGCATTACATTCTTGTTTGCAGACATAAGAGAAAATACACGCGCATTCTTCTTCGCTCATATCGGCAACCTGAAGCTGATGCTGTCGCGTCATCCATCACTTGAACGCGTTAGTGCTAGTCTTCGTTCACTATATCTGTCCACAATCCTATATATGATCTGAACCCGAGTCAAATATCAAGAGTTCTAAAAATTTCAAGAAGTTTTCAAGCAGAGGCTATTTAAGCAATTTTTGGACAAAGGCAACCATCAATATTTGATCCATGGAATTAATCGGTTGGTATATAGGCTATCAATTCAGAAAGGATGTATTCTTCAACGTCTTCCAAGGGCGTTCAGCCAAGGGCGAAACGTTTTGTGATATTTATTTCTTATTTTACAATATAACTCTCGGTTGAAGAATACATCCTTTCTGAATTGATAAAGGCAACCATAGTTCGAAAATACAGAATTGCGGTGGAAACAATCGATTGAACGGACGCGTTGAAAAGGCTTTATCTCATGAGTGTGTATGAAATCCTCAAATCACTACCTGCCAGGTGGCACATGTTGTTGGCTCGAAGCCACAAATGTCGACATCTCTACTGTTTGACGTTGTTTGCGTCGCAACGGTGTATACGAGCATGCCGACACTTCAAGTTTCCTGCTTCAACAGTACAACACAAACGTGATGAAACATCGCGGCTAAATGCACGAGCATCGCCACGAATATAATAGAAACATTATTAGGAACTTCTCTCCAATTACCTCCATGTTTTTGGATTATTTTTCTTATATGTAGACTTCCACTATCACCATCAATATCTGGGGCCGATGCCTAATGATCATTATGTTCTCTTGGTATTGCCAGATGGAGGACTTTAAATGCTCAAAGTCCTTACCTATCATAAATGTAGAGAAAGCCATACTAAGACGTGTGCAGTTCATTTAGTAAACGCTGTTTTAATGACATTGGGTAGGCAATTTTGCTATCTGCGACTGTAAGCATTTAGGATTGAAAAAATGCGTTTGGCCGGCTTCTATAAAGCATGATCTGTAAGTAGCAACTCGGCTGCTCAAATGTTCGGACCTCTCTGGTAGCGCTTAAATTGACTTGCTATTGAATAATACTGAAAACTATTTAGAATGAAATACCTATATAAATACTCAAGTATGATAACTATAATTTCGATTTGATGTGTGTCCTGTTTAAATCGCATCATTCAGCTTCGATAGTGTTGATATTGTTTGCGGATTCATTAATTCTCCTCATATATTTCAGGAATTGCCAGTGTACAGAATGGACGAGGAATTTCAACCAAATTCAATTGACGTAAGTTAAGTCAATTAGAGCATGATCGACAACACTTTGATGTGTATAACGTAATCAGGGAGTCTTTAATGCCTTTCTTTATAAGGAGGCCGGACTCGATTTGTAATTCGGCGGCTGAAATTCACCACAAAAAGTTGCTTTTGTCAAGTCTAGATATAAGTTACCCTTGATATCTGTGTAACCCTATCTAGCTAACCCTATTGTTTATATATTATTTTTTTATATAAATAGTATATATGTATGCGTCCTTGAAATTGTACGAATCTTCCGTGTACATCGTAGCCGAAGGTAACTTGCTCTTATGACTCTGTGTTCATCACAAGCCCGCAAGCCGAAAACTTTGCTGTTGCAAAAGTACACTATCCGCAGCAATCCCTTCCCATCGGTTAAGGAAAATGCCCTTGCGTTCCACATCTTCGATTCATCATTTGCTGATTCAGGATCAGCAGATACGCGAGTTTTTCTGACGCCTCTTGTGGTGAGAGTCTTCATTCTTCCATCTAAAGAATCGATGAACTCGCTGAAGTTGACATTGTTCTTATCTACGATGTTGCATAAGACCATGAAACCTTGATGAGATCATGAAACCGTGTATCCAGGCACTTTTATGGTTGGATCTAATGAGGATTTTTTGAACAACTTGAGACAGTGTCCTGGTCTTAGTTTGGTTAGTTTTGATGTTTACAACTTGCTTACTAATTTGTATCTTTCTGTATCCATAGATTTAGCTGTTACCTTTGTGTACAGGAAAGACAATCATCCGAAGTATGATCGCAAACATTTTTCGAAAAAACGGTTCCTTGAATTTGCCACAGGTAGTAGTAGTAGTAGTAGTAAGTAGTATGTTTATTGATTAAATGGTAGCACTCATTACAAAGATTACACTGACATTATTACTGATCTGACAAAAAGGAAAGAAAAAAATAACTTAGTTCTAAGTAAGTAGTTCAAACGTTACCGCTACGCGTATGTTTGCACATCTGATTGCACAAGGACACACAGGAAGGTACGAATGATGTTTGGCGTATTCCAGTTCGCGAGATAGGTACTTGGTATTTGTTTGAATAATGTAGAACGTTTGGGCGGAGGTCTTATAGTGGATTACAGGGGTTCGATATACCATGGAAGAGTTGTAGTGCTGAAACCTGGCGGCGGCGAGATTCAAGGGAGGTGAATTTTGAATAGTTACAACAAGGTCCGCAAATAATTCGATGTGATCTTCGTCGAACTTTATCCAATTTTTCTGCACCTTTCTTGTTGATACCAACGATAAGCGGTGAGTTGTACTCTAAGATTGATAGAACTGTGGCGTTGTATAAAAGTACAAGATCTTCAACTTTCAAAAATCGTTTTAGACGCTTTATGACGTAGAGACGCCGACAGGCTATTTTACAAATACTTTGAATGTGGCTGACCCACGTCAACTTTTCGTTATATATAACGCCAAGAATTCGCAATTGTTGACTGTAGTTCACATTAGTGGGCGTGGTTAAAATATGACTTGGTTTCTTAATCATCATCATATTCGTCTTTCCCTCATTCAACCTTAATCCATTACAAACACACCAACACCGAACATTTCCAATTTCATCTGTGATTAAACTATCAATGTTAGAGTTATCGGAGAATGGAATAACGCAAACAATGTCATCTGCATATTTGGAGAGTAGCACTTCAGAATTCTTTGACTGTAGAGAACGCACATGGATGCAGAACAGAAAAGGGGATAATTTCCCACCTTGTGGAACACCCGAAGTTACCGGAATGACGGAGCTCAGACAGTTATTTGGCAGCTTAACTCGTTGTTGTCGATAAGGTGGTGAATTCACTTTTAATAGCAGCGTGCATCAGCAAATTGAAGGCGTTTGGATTTGGGTCCCACCTTGAGTTCATTCTCATTGAGTTTCATGTCTCATTATGAAAATGACTTCGTAGATAGGTTCCGTTCTCGCACTGTATTCGATAATGCTATTTCTCTTTTATACACTCAGTATGTTGACGATGTATTTTGTATTATGGAAAAATCTCTGATGATTTTTTACTGGTTTAGATCATCTTCATTCTAATTTGATTTAATTACTAAAGCGCTAGATGATACTGCTCTTCCTATTTTGGATATTCTAATAACCAAAGACGAAACTTGCAATTTTTCAACGTCTGTCTGTCGTAAACCTACCAACACTGATCTGATTATGAATTTCAATGCTTTTTGTCCCGTCTCATGGAAACGAGGTTTAGTTCTTTGCTCTCTGAATAGAGCATACCGTATTTGTAACTATTGGAAGTATTTTCATGTTGAAATTCAGAAGTTGTGTCATATCTTTGCTCTAAGTGCTGATCCTGTTTCATTCTTTGATAATGTTTTGTACAAATTCTTAAATTTCAAGTATAGCGGCTATGAGAAGCAGCATAAAAGTAGCCGCTAAACTTTAACTTTACATTATACTGGCGGTTATAGTATGAAGTTACAAAAGAATTTGTCTCGCATATGTTAAGTTTCAGTTTTCCTATTCGTATTGCTTTCCGTACCTTGAAAATATTTTCCTATTTTTCTTTAAAGGATGAAGCACCTTTGCCGTTCAAGAGTCGCGTCGTTTATGAATTTCGTTGATTTGTTGATCAGAGTATATCTTACATTGGTAAGGCATACAGACGATTGAGGGTACTCGAACAAAAGAAAAATATCAATTCTAGCATTTATAGTATGCCCATCGTTTGGAGTGTAATTGTTTTTATAACTTATTGACTTGAGATTATTTGTCGTGGTCAATATGATCTCAAGCCAAAACTGAACAAACAGATACACACTGCATCTAATTTTCTGAAGTTGTTTTGATTGTTGATATCCATGCACTTATCGATTTTAACCTTATCTAAATGCTGTGATTGACTGCAGCTGAATACTACTTCTCGTTATATAATCTGTGCATTTTGAATTTACTATAATGTCTGCATAGTAGACGAAACACGTGTCGGTAGAATAATTTGTTATCAAACTCATTACAAAAAAAATGTTGGCTCATGCAAGAAGTGATTAAATCTGTCGAATGACTAATAGAGTAAGACGGAGTGACGGAGCAACCTATGCCTTGAAGCTCGTCAGTAAAGAGAAAACTATGTCTCATTGCCTCGTCTGTTCTCTTCGGTGAGATACAACAGTTCTGTACAAGCATCGGTTAACGATAGATAAAACGTCAGAATACAATTTATCGGTACACAAGCACCATCACAGTAAGCTTCATGACTGGAAACAAAATACAAGAATGAACAAAATAAAATACACGAAAGTCTGCCAAAAGTAATATACAATAACTGAAACTTCTGTACAAAGAATTGAAACTGTACGTGTACGACTATACGTACATGGAATTATAGAATAAAAGAACACAAGTTTAAAGTCCCAAGGAAGTGAAAGTTAGCACAGCTTCAACAAAAAACCTCTCTTGCACATAGATCCGAGATTGAGAGTCTGATGATGACACTTTCTGTGATAGCCAGCTCCAGAGATGTTCCTGCTATTCTTGCTACCTGGAAGCCTTGGTGTTACTGTTCTAGCAATGTCGACCGGTGCTTGCAATTGCTCAAATGACGGGTGATGGCGGACACAGGTGGTTGCTTGGGTCTTCGATCTGGTGTGACCTTTATAGAGCCACTTGGAAAGATGCTCTGCTTTTCGAAGAGAAAGACACCGCTCCGTTCTCCCAGCATACCTTGCACCGCAAGGACACGAAAAGTTGTAAGTCACTTTTGGTTGCTGGGATATCGGAAGAGTGTCCGTCACACATAGTGAAGTTGGGCATCTTGTGCGGAACACTGGAATGGGATTGATATGGTAGAACGCCTTGCCAATCTGCTTGCATAGGGTCATTACGATCTACTCACTCTTCCCGCTTTGGAGCGTTCTGGTTATCGGCTCCTATTTATCACATTTTCAAAACTTCTGTTTTGTCAAAACGCTTCCCTACACTGTGGACATTATCGGATGTCATTACCGTCCATAAACGAAGAAACCCATCTGCCCAAGACTTTCGACCAATCTCGCTAACACCTCTGGTCAGCAAGATTTTGGAGCGATTTCTTCTGAATACTGTTTTATCAAAGCTTATATCGTTATATGGAGCGCATTAGTATGCTTTCCGTTCCTTTGGTTCCACTGACAGTGCACTTATAAAAATCCATGACAGTGTTACTCCATACTTAGAAATTCCCAGAATTATTGATGTTCGAATGACATCTCTAGATATGTCAAAGGCTTTCGATAAGATTCTCCACCATGCTTTTTTGAATTTTTTTTCAGAAGTTGTAAATCGTGGATTTATCTTGTGGCTGAAGAGCTACTTGTCTGATAGATCTCAGCGTTTAAGATTGAATGGCATCCTTGGGTCTCTTTGCCCAGTACGTTCTGGAGTTCCCCAAGGGTCCATTTTGAGCCCCTTTCTCTTTGCCTGTTTTTATGGGGTCTCTGCAGGTATTTTCTGAGTCAAAGATCGTGCTTTATGCAGATGACATAACTCTGGTTGAACCTTTATTTGATGATTTGAATCCCAACAATTTATGTGCTGTAATTGATTGGATTGACCTCAGTAAAATGTTACTGATTTTGACCAAGTCGAAGCAAATGATTTTTCGGCGCAGTATCGCTGGATGTGTAGAGTATCAAAATGTTTCACTTGTTAATCAATTAAAGATTTTGGGTGTTCATTGGACTGATGAAATGGAAATACCATTTTGATGAAATTTTTAAGCTGGCGTCTCAGCGTTTATATGTGATTAGAGTACTCAAGTCTGTTGTTTCTAGACATCAGCTTATTGTTGTATATAAATCTCTCATTATGTCTGTGTTATTGTATGCCTCACCCCTGTTTTCCTATCTTCCTAAAGGGATTGAGGATAAATTAGACAAGTTTCATAAGCGTAGCCATCGTATAATTTGTGGCAGTGACTGCTCGTGTGTCAATTTCCCATGTATAAATTTTGTCAGGCGAGATCGCTGTATCAAGTATTTTAGAAATTGTGAAAGTGTAGCAACGCACCCCCTGCATGATATCATTCCGAAGCGGTTCCCACTTAGCGGTCGTTTATGTTTACCCGATGTTAGGACATCAAGACGTTTGCACTTTTTCAGTCCCTGGGCGTGTATCATCATGAACAATATCCATTGTGATTGAATTGTAATCATTTTGTATAGTTTGTATGATTGTGATATTTTCAGTGACTTATTAATTCTTTTTTCGACAACTCCCATCTGACTTACATGTGAATGTCAATTGCATGCTTTTCATTCTAAGAATAAACATCTGCTTACTTACTTTATCATTTTTTCAATTGGATTTCAGATGAACCCCGGAGAAACTACGCCACCGCCATTACTAACTGAGGCCGATTTGATAACACTAATGGAGAAACATGGCATTGGTAAGAAGAATAGTTGTTACTGAAGCAATCACAGAATGACGACGATGTACTTATTTGTACTTTCTTTTGGTGTGTTGTACTTATAAGAATGCAATCGTCTCTTAATTGAGTATGATAATTTTTTTGCTGTATCTAAAAAACGGCCGAAATACGGCAGGTGAAATGCTTACATTGGGTGTGAATACAAGCACTGTTAAGCTTTTAATTTCCAAATGATTTTTGAGTCTTGTAAGTTGAGAAGCAAACACTTAGATGTGAAGCATGCGCTGAATATTTTTAGCAGTCAGTCATTTTTTAGGTTAGTACTAGATGCTCATGATCTTCTAAAATTCAACGTGGTTTACTATAATCTTCAATCTTAAATACGAATTCTTATACGATGATGAAAATCATCCCAGCAGCCATTTATAATAGAATATAATGCTTACTAATTCAAATTATTAATTGAAATAGTCCTAATGAGGATTGATGGCGTTCTCCAATCCGCAAGTGTACAGATGCAATGCTACTGTAACCATTGGATTAATCAGTCCTTAAAAGAACTCAATGGAGCTTTCTCGTGGCAACGAATTAAAATTGACCAGCTTTGGCAGAATAACTGATAAAAATGGAAATCTTAGGACTTGTAACACTACTCATTCTTACTGTTAATATACTAATGCCATAGATTCCAAACACTGCCGCATACATATTCAAAACAGACGTCTAATATACTGTATCGACTACAAATTCTGGTAGTGGAAATAGAATAGGACAATGGTCACCATAGGTTAAGGAAATTAAAAATGGACATTATAAAACCGGACCGATATTATAAAAAGGAGACCGATGGATAAAAATTGGAAAAGTGAAGGTAAAACATGGAAACTTACCTTACAGAACTAATAATTAAGTCATGACGTGATGATGCTAAACTATAGCACATCTAATAAAATTGGAAAGATTGTTTTATGTATCAGTGTACAGATCTCTTGACAGCAATTACTTTTGTAATGTGACCCGTGAGAAGTAGTCCGTAGGGGAATATTTACGGGCTTCTGACATGTCAGATGTTTCCTGCACTCGGTTAGATTTAGTCATCGTTGTCTGTACCTGTGGTAAAGACTAGAGTCCATGTTTCTCTTCATATATGAGACACCTCTCCTCCTCTTGCTGCAGTGGCTGCCGATCCGCAATCAAATAACCAATTTATCGTGACTGTCAATGTCTTTAAAGGTCTCCGCGGTGGATTTTGTAGGTGGCTACTGGCCAAGAGAATCATGACTGGAAACTCGAGGATAAATCTCACGACTTTGCTTCGTATCGACTCGGACAGCACTACAATGATGAAATCCATCTCTTGAGAATGGATGCTAGTGACGTCGTTGTACTATTTGATGAATCTTTGAACAGCGATGTGCACAAAGGGCATTCTTCTGCGATGCGAAGAAGCAAGGTGTTGCTGTTTACTTCAGGCGTCGAATAATCAAGCGTGAAATGGCTGACTCTTGGTCATCGACTAACGAAGTCAAATGCCTGGACGATGATAACTTGCTAGTGAAATTCAACATCAGATTCGGACTTTTTGGGAAATTTTGATTTGAAAGAGTACAATACATTTGCAATCAATATCCGCAACTACAACTAACCTCACGACTCAGATTGCCAACAGGACTGGTCGATTGAAAGTGTGCATATCTTTCAACAATTTTTTTTAGTTTAGTGAAACAATTTTGGAATGGATATTATTATCACGTTCGACTCCTCAATATGTAAATTCACAAATTACTGACAGTGTACATTTTATGTGGTGTAAATGTTCTGGTTCGTTAGAATTCAGGTTTGAATTTGCATTACATTCAATGGAAATTGTATTTCTGCCCCTCGATGATAGATCTGGTTGTGATACTAGTTCTATTGAGGATCAAATATGAGGAGACCCGTACAGCTGATAAGCAATTTCTGTGTTTCCTCATCGTGGAGTGATTTGGAGAGAGTTTTACGAAAGTTCACAACCAAAATCTTCTTTTTCCGCTTCATCCTTCATGGATGGATCCCAGATTTTCAATTAATTAACAATCTGGAGAATTTTCCGGTCAGTCAATTGCCAAAGAAATCGATATTACAAACCAAAGACGATCGTCGTTGTTAAATTCAGTTTTACGAGGTTTTGGAATCTTGTGCCAGGACTTCAAACCTTGTCTTCGACATAACAATCGAAAAATCTCCCGACCTCAACTTTTTCCAATGCGCTCTTGGATCTCCTGACTTTTCATTCCGTGACAGAAAGCCTGCATAATAACGTCTTTCAACTCCTGGCACAAAACTTCCGGTCAATCGCCCGCGAACTTTCATCTCTAGACCAAAGCAAGCAGACCAACCAATTTATCTATATGGGTAGGGTATGCTGCTAAGGCATAATGTGAATTGAATGAATTGGTTTTATAAACAGTTTTACAGAAAATTTCTTTTGCACAGATAAAGGCGTATCAAGAAATCGCGAAGAGCAGTTAGAAAGTTCTTCGATGGCAAAATTCGTTATGGGGATATTTGCAGTATCCAACACATCTGGTCTGGTAATATCATTGGCATATGAAACTAAAAAGATCATTCATCAAATATCTCTTCTAAAAATGCAAAGATTGCCGGTCTGCGAGTTTCTACTGGGCTCCTCTCATGCAGGATCAAAGAAAATCACATGTTGATCCAATGGCACGCAGATTGAAATTTTTGGCTAAAATGAAATGTTCCATGTTTTCTTCGATTATGTGAAAAATACTAAAGTCTATAGTCACAGGTTTTGGCGTGGAATGTCTTCAGGTCATTTTCTATGATGTTCTTGTCCTTTTCTCTGCAAAGCTAAACATGCTTAGATTTGGCAAACCTGCTTATGTCGGCAAGCACAAACATTTTGACCAATTTTATCCACGTTCTCGCATACATCTCCGGTTAGAAACATGATAATTATGCATCCATATAATGGAATGACCTGAAGACATTCCATGCCAAAAACTACGGCTTTAAACTGAGTACTTCTCACGTAATCGCAGAAAACATGGAACTTTTCATTTTTCTCCAAAAATTCCTTGGTCTTCCTGGCTTGCCGACCTACAAGTGATACACTTCGCCGATGATGTCATCTGTGGGCCGTTTCGCATTGCCAAGCCAGTGTATGCAATCAATGGAAAATTGCAATCAATCTCCGACAAACTAATTTTTTAACCTTAATCTTGACGAACACACTAACCTCACCGATCAGATTGCCAACAGGACTGTCGATTGAAAGTGCATATCTTTCAACAATTTTTCTTAGTGACAAATTCGTCAAATGGAAATATTATTCACACCGTTCGACTCCTCAATATGTAAATTCACAAATTACTGACAGTGTACATTTTATGTGGTGTAAACGTTCGACCTACAAGTGATACACTTCGCCGATGATGTCATCTGTGGCCCGTTTCGCATTGCCGAGCCAGTGTATGCGTCTTTGCCGTTGACGAGCCGGAAGTTCGGGATAGTCGCAATATCTCGCTACTTCTTTTCTTGGCATTTTATCCATCAACTAGACCTTTGCCATGTACCTCACATTATTTTTCTGTCCACATTTCTCAGAAGCTCGAGCAGCTTCAGACTGAGTGGCCATGTTTCATCGACACCGTAAATGATGACCGATCTTACACACATATCATACACGTGAGCTCTGCACTTGAATTGAATCCCTCTGTTGTTAAGAAGACTGGCACTCCACGCAGCCACGATGCGAGTCCGAACTTTTTCTTCTGCACAGAGAGAATAATAACTATTGGTTCTGTAAAGGTCACCAACCATGTTTTTGTATAGGCCTGTTCAAAATAGATTGACTGGTCATTTTTGGAATATCCAAATAAAAGGCCAGAAGTGATTTGATGGTTACTCAGCGTTAGGTATCCCCAAGCTAAGAAAAGATTGTAGACGAATAGAATGAAGTAAAAGTTGGTCCAAAGGATGGTTTGTCATATATTTTGGACACGTGACTCGGATCAGCGCTCTAGCTTCAGTGTCGTCACTCTCACACGATCGAGTTTCATGTTTTCAGTGTTGGAGACTTTGTACATCCGGTTCTACAAGCCAGTCCTATGTAGTCAGAAAGATTTTGTGTTGCAGTGGATTCTACCATGGTACTTTGAATTTAATCGCTGTTACACTGCCAGCCACAATTCATTCATGTCCAGAAAATGGTCAATTCCGGGGTCAGCCTTGAAAAGACCAGTTGAGAGTTAATTCGGTTGATTTCACTTAGATTTTAACTTTGATAAATGACTTCGCTACAATTGGCTTAAATTTTCTTTTAAAATTGACTTCAATATGCAAATGTTTCTCGCATATTCAGGATGGTATATAAAAACATTTTTTGCAATTACCATCTAATTGCAGTGTAAACAACGTCTGCTTTGCAGGAACTGACGCAACTCATGCTGAGCACATAGAGACGATTAAACAGCGGAATTATGTTGGACTAGAAGATGGAAAATCATTTCTTCCGGGGCAGCTTGGGATGGGATTAGTGGAAGGTTTGTCACTAAGATACTGTTTCCAATTTTGATGATGAAATTGTTATTCTTTGCCTCCACAGGATATGATTCAATGGGATTTCAGATGTCAAAGCCGCATCTTCGAGCAGAGTTAGAGAGAGATCTCAAACTGTAAGTGAAAATATAAATGACATGAATGTACGTAATAATCGGCTAGATTGACTTGTATCCATATTTGAGAGAAGCCGAAAAACCGTGATGTTCGGTAAAGTTTGTCTATTCAGGCAAGGCCTTTCGACCGGCACAGCCAGTCATCGTCAGGCGAATGAGACATATTCGCCTCATTGAAGAGTCATTCGTCTCATTCGCCTGACGATGGCTGGCTGTGCCGGTCGGAAGGCCTTGCCTGAATAGACAAACTTTACCGAACATCACGGCTTTTCGGCTTCGCTCAAATATGGATACGAATGTACGTAATGTACTCGTGTCAGACCTGTGAGATTTTCAATCTGCTTTAACCCTAGTTTAACTGCGGGGACTCTGGGAGCCACCCCTAAACATTTTTTATATTACTCAAAACTATGTAAGCAAAGCTCTAGATATTGATAGACAGTTCGAATTTTATCACATGTGTCCGATGGAGACATAAAAAATTGACTTTTACGTAAAAATACCTTTTGAAAATCTAGATTTTTTGTCAATTTCTAGCAAAATTATGCACTTTAATCTATACTCATTGACAAAATTTTTGAAACATTTACTTCTTTAACTTCTTTTTTTTTTACTGGTATATATACATCTATGTATGATACCTTGATAATTTAGTCACAGTCTCCACCAAGTCGCTAGCACAGAAAAACAACGCATGTAGCAGATTCAACTTAAATAGCGCGTGTGCCCCCTCTAGCTCCAATACATTCAGTAATCCGAGATGGCATGGATTCACAAAGTTTCTGAATGAAGGATTTTTCAAGGAGAAGCCACTGCTCTGTCAGTCTTTCAGAGAGAATCTTCAGGGACACTGGTGGAAGTGAACAGCGGTCTCTCACTCGCCGCCCAAGCTCGTCCCAGACTTGTTCAATGGGTGACAAGTCAGGTGAGCGTACAGGCCAGTCAAGGGTTTGAATGTTCAATCTCCTAACAGTGGCAATGACAGCCGAGGAGCGATGTGGTCTTACGTTGTCGTCTTGGAAGACGAGATCCGCCACCCTGACCACTGCGGCAACAACAGGAAGCACAATTTCATTGAGATACCTCTCTCCAGTCAACGTGCCTTTGATGATGACTGCTGTCGTTCGTCCGCCATGGCAAATGCCACCCCACGGCATAACACGTCCACCACCATATCTGTCGTGTTCTTTAATACAGCATGGGGCAAAGCGTTCACCTGGAAGACGATGCACTCTGACACGACCGTCATTGAAATCCAGAGTGAATCTCGATTCATCGGTCCACAAGACTTTCTGCCAGTGAAGGTCATTCCATGAGCGATGGGCATCACACCAGGCAACTCGTCTTCTGTGGTGCTCAAAACTCAATGGAATTAGTTCTCGCAATCTTCGGTAAGCCGTTCGAACGCTACAGTCTATATTTGAGGCACTCTTCCAGTGTGCGACTAGCTTTGGGACTGACACAAATCTATTCCTGTTTGCAGCTAAAACTAGACGTGCGTCTGTCCTTCCTGCAGACTTTCTTGGTCGACCAGATCTCTTCTTCTTTTTAACATCTCCTTCTGTTTTTCATCGACACCACCACCTCCAAACAACGACTCTCGATAGTTGCAGCTCTTCGGCAACACTCGCACAGCTTCTACCACAACGAATCATTCGAATAGCCATACCTCTGGTAAACTGATCGTGTGCCATTTTATTTTACAAAAGCTGGATTTCAGTTCACGTTTATGTTCAATTTGTAAAAGCAATTGTGACAGTTGTATCGATATCAAAATTTGAAATTTGACCACCATAGATCTTTCTCTATTCTCTAATGTGTTGAATGGTAATACATAGAAAGCGAGATATTGCATAATACCTGAGAAAAAATGAAACAAACTTCAATTCAAGCCAATGATAGTTTGTTTCATTAATTATGTCAATGAGTATATTCAAATTACTTCTAGACGATAATTAAGCACTTATGAAGTTATAGTTAACATTGTTTATTCATCCACGAATGCATAAATCTATGTAAATATTAATTGAATAAGTGCTTTCCATGCAAGTACTGCTCACAATGGATTTTAAAGTAATATGGATGTGTAATGGCTTGAGGCGGGAGGCGCATAATGAATAAAAGGAAAACGTCACAAATCTCTCCCGAAATATATATAATGCCGAATAAACACAAAGGTTTAAGTAAAAATATAATACAGGTAAAATCGGCAAATGTTTCGCGTCCAGACGCTTGGTCACTGCCTTACTAAATGATTCTAACAGAAGGTGCAACAACACCCTCGTGACGCCTGTTCAATTCTGGCTTACGAAAATCGATCAAATGAGATTCCATCAAACTTGTCTCAATCGGATCATGCACACACTTTAAGAAATTGATATTGAAGCTATCTATGTTGGTACACGGGTTGCAAAATTTTATATGATCGCTCAAGGCGCTATGACAATCACGCTTGATGATGCTATCTTTATGTTCGTTGTACCGCAAACGGAACGGCCGATCAGTTTTTCCTATATATTTAGAATTACAAAATTTACACTCAAATTCATAAACAACGAGAGATTTATCACAATTATACTTATCAGGAAGTTTTACGCAGATTTCACAATTGCTATGTTTTTTACACGGACTCTTTCTTTTTAAAGCCTGGCGCAGTTTCTTATTTCCGGTAGTTACAAAGTTGATTTCTAATTTGTATTTACGAATGTTGTAATTAATTTTTCTTATTAAGCTATCGCTGACAAAAGGCAACTTTAGTGTACATTTCCTACTTATTGATTTTGTGTTATTTATGCTATCATTTGATTTGTGTTTATTTTTAGTTTTGTTGCACTTCCTTGTGTCATTGTTAGTATATACTCACTGACATAAATAATGAAACCAACTATCATTGACTTGAATGGAAGTTTGTTTCATTTTTTTCTATGGTTTGAGATGATATCTCGCTTTCTATGTATCACCATTGAACTCCATATGATAAGGGAAATGATATAGGACCATCAAATTTCAAAATTTGATATTGATCACAGTAACAGCTAGAAGTTGAACAGAATCACCACCTACTGCTGACCAGATTTGACTTATGAAATGGCGCACGATAACATTACCAGAGGAATGGCAATTGGGATGATGCGTTGTGGGCAAAGTTCTACAACTGTTGCGAAAGAATTGAAAATTTCAAGGGTCGTTGTATGGAGGTGGTGGTGTCGTTGGAAAGCAGAAGGAAATGTGGAAAAGAAGAACGGATCAGGAAGACCAAGGGTATCATCCAAGCGGACAGATGCACGCTTAGTTTTAGCTGCTAAAAGAAACAGATTTGTGTCCGTCCCGAAGCTAATTGTGTACTGGAAGGTTGCTGGGAACGTTACCTGTAGCGTTCGAACTGCATATCGAAGATTGCGAGAAGCTGGTATACAGTCTCAACGACCCGCTGTGAGAATTCCGCTGAGCCTGGAACATCGAAGGAGACGAGTGACGTGGTGTCAAGGTCATCAGTCGTGGAGTGACAGTCAGTGGGAACGTGTGCTCTGGACTGATGAATCGAGGTTTACTCTCGATTTCAGCGATGGTCGGATCCGTGTTCATCGCTTGCCAAGTGAACGATTTGCTCCATGTTGCGTCAAAGAACACGACCGGTACGGCGGCGGTAGTGTCATGGTTTGGGCCGGTATCTGGCACAATGAAAAAACACCAGCAATCGTAGTGAAAGGAACATTGACAGGACAGCGATATGCCGACGAGATCGTGACACCGGTCGTGGTTCCAGCAGTGACATCGAATCAATTGATTTTTCAGGATGACAACGCAAGGCCCCATCGCGCTTCAGTGGTTTCTAACAGGATATCAAGCAGTGGAATCCCAACCTTGGAATGGCCCTCACGTTCTCCCGACCTCTCCCCCATCGAGCACTGCTGGGATGAACTTGGTCGCAGAGTGAGGGAGAGGTACAACCACCCACCAGTGTCTTTGAAGATGTTGGCCGACAGACTGATCGAGCAGTGGAACCTCTTAGACCTGGCATTCATCCAGTGACTGTGCTCATCCATGCCCTCACGCATCGATGCCTGTTTGGATGCTCGCGGTGGTCACACCCGTTTCTAACTTAAGTTGATAAAATCATGAGTATCAAATTAAATGTTTTTGAGTAAAGCATTCGAGTTCTCCTTTTACAAACAACAAACGTACAGTGCAACCAAGTTTAAGTCATAAGTATTCATATCAGGACTTGTTTCATTCTTTTTGTCACTGAGTATATATCCGTTCAATTTTAAATTACTATTACACGCTTCAATGTCTGCCTTCATAGCTTCTGCAGGCAAAGTCGCACTACCACGAATTTCTATGTCACTAACTTTTTGTTGGACAAAATTCGTTTTTGCAAAGCTGGGTAGCCAACTATCTTTTTTAAGAGAATTACCGGAGGAGATCTCTTTGACATATTTCTTATGGGTTATTTTTCCATTATTTGTCCAAACCGTTAAATCTAGGAAGTTCAATTTACCGGTATGTGGAGATTCCACGGTAAACTTAATGTTGTTGTCAATCGAATTAAAGGTCGTACTTATTAAATCGAAAGTGTCAGAATCTCTTTTGAGGGGACCTATTATAATGTCGTCAATGTATCTTTTATAAATAATGTTATCGAAATTGAGCTGAGCTCTAATGGCAACAATAGCTCTTTCTACTATACTGTTCATAAATATGATTGCCAGTTGTTGGGCATAGTGTAATCCCATGGGAACACCCTTAATCTGGAGGTAACTTTGATCATTAAAAGCGATCTCATAATTATAAGACACGAATTTTAGCATAGTGAGAAATTGGTCTACAGTTATATCAAAATTATCTATCTGTGTCCAATGCTTATGAGCGAATAAATTTACAGCATCCAAAGCAGGGGCTATCGGAATGCTGGGGTAGAGATTGACTACATCTAAAGATATGAACATGCAGTCTTCACTTATCACTTCAGTATAATTTTTAAATATATCTATAAGTTCCAGAGAACTTTTTAAATGTGCAGGTACAAAGTTCACAAGTTGATTCAAAATACGGCCGCAAAGCCAATCAACTTTGTTAATAGGGTTATTGGTAACCGAAGCAATAGGCCTGAGAGGATACTGATTACATTCACTTCTCTCTTTATGATCTTTGATCAACGCGTAGAAATTTGAAGGTTGGCTTCCCGAAACATGCAAGCGCTGCAAATTCGATTTACTCAAGTTATCTTTAAAAAGATTATTTATCATAGTGTTCGCTTGCTTCTCTAAACTATTTTTCTTACTTTTATTGATTGGCTTATACGTGGATCTATCTTTTAAGATCTCCTCAGTTCTAACTATCATTTCTGTGGCTTTCGTGACACAAAGTCTATTGCTTTTATCGGTAGCTGTAATCATAAGGTCATTTTTTTCAAGAAATTTTTTGCTGTTTCGCATTTTTTTATTGAAACTTGTATAGTTATCTTTGTGTTTGACATGAGACACTTCAGTTTTAATAGCTTCAATTATTTCTTTTTTGAACAACAGTGACTTCGTTTTCGTTATCCATGCACTTGGGTAACGTGACAGTATTTTTATGAAAAGGTATTGCCATTGTCATTTCTACGCTCGAGGTTAAATTTCCAACGCATATTATACGTCAGTTTTTCTAACGCTAATTCAACATCATCCATAAACTCATCAGAATTCAAGTTTGGTGGAATCCTGAAATTAGGGCCTTTTTTGAGAATATCAATCAAGTCAAATGGTAAATCAATGTTCGTTTCGTTCGTATACAAATTACAAGATGCGTCACGAGAATGTTGAAGCTTACCCAGCTGGTCCTGCGGAGAGACGCGGCAAAGATATTCATCTGCATACTCGAAAGGAAATGATGGCTTGACGGTGCAACTTTGTAACTACCGGAAATAAGAAACTGCGCCAGGCTTTGAAAAGAAAGAGTCCGTGTAAAAAACATAATATGGATGTGCCGATTAGTGATTTTGATAATCGGCCGATTACCGATTAATCGGTGGAAGGTAGCCGATTGCTGGTCGAATTTTTCTTTTAAATTCCTCTGAAATCGACGTTTTTATTTACGGAAGGCACCCATTTAACTACATGAAACTTGATACTAGTAAAGTACACCAGTAATGAGGTCCTGAATGTGCCATAAATTAAATTAAATTTTTAAAAGATGAAAACCTCGCAAAAATCAAAAAATGTAATAATTATTTAGTCTCTACCGGTTTCAATTGGCAACAAAATGACAGAGATTGACCAATCTTCATCAGGAGAAATATAAAAAGAGGACATTTAGTCCCTACAATTTTAAACGACAAACAGTTTTAAATAATTCCATTATATGCATGCATAGACTACCTAGATATTCTAAGATATATTCCAAGATATTCTATATCATAAAACAGAAATCACAAAAGTCATAGGGAAGCAGGAGATTTAGGTTCATAGATCGCTGACCTCTGTAGCACATGCTGCATATTAAGGCCGTGAGGCCAATCAATCATTAGTTGGCTGATGAATTTCAGTTCCTCCACCTTTCGTTGTTGATCATTTCCTTTTATTTTTTTGAGTATTGTCACCCTTAAATCTTCTTCCAGATGTTGATGTTCTATGCAATGATGAGAAACCACCCTTTCTTCATCTCTTTGATACGCACCCGTTCACTTGATAACGCATCGTTCATCCGATCCGTCGCCTCTGGAGTCGTTCGTGCGAAAATAGTTTTCTCATTTCACTAAATTAAATTGAATGAAACAAATTTTAGAAAGTTACTGAAAGCATTGCTGGTATGTGGGAGTTTGAGCTGTTGTGCGTTGCCTTTCCGTTCGCATATTGGAAGTCTGTGTGTGATTATCTAATCGCGACTTTCCCTCTTCCCGTGCTAACTGCATGTGACGTCACTATTGACCATTAGCTGTGAATAAAGCTGAAACTCATATCACATCAAGTATGACATAAGCATGTTCTATTGAGAAGAGAGCACCTTCTTATTGACACGAATTGCTGTTTTTCCTTGCGTCAATACAAGCTATCACGGCAAAGGCGGGAATGAAGCTAATCGACGCGGTGAAGAAATTCTCGGGCGGCAGAGGAGAAGATGTTGAATTCTGGATGGATAAGTTCCTGCTAACAGCCGAAATCACCATTGAGAATAAGGACGAGAAGACCGATGACCGACTGGCGAAAATCCTACCTATCTTCCTGGAGGGAGCGGCCTACACCACATGGAAGCAGATGCCCCTGCAAAGCAATCCGACCTTAGCGCAATTAAGGCCGAACTCATGCGAATGTTTGGCCGCTCAAAGCTGCGCGCATGGCAAGACTTGAAAGAAACGAAGCTGATACCGGGAGAGTCAGTAGACCTGGTCGTGGATCAGATCAAGAGCGCTCTTGGCGTCATGATCGGCAACCGAAGCGCAGTACCGGAACAACTCGTCTCGTATCATCTCGTGGACGCAATGCCAAAACAAATTGTACCTCAAGTCAAGGTTCAATGTGGAGAGAAGATGGAGCTGTCCCAGATCATTTCCTGTGCTAAAGCCCTTCTGGCGAACCCATCGGAACTTTTGGACATTGCGGCAGCTGGAACAACCAGCGTCGGAACACGCCAACGTTGGGATCCGCAGAGAACAAACAAACCGCGCTGCAGCGGCTGCAAGCGTATCGGACATCTTCTTCGGGACTGCAACACTATCTGCTACAGCTGTGGAGAAGTTGGGCATCTTCGATCCCATTGCCCCAAGTCTACTGCTTCGGGAAACGGACGTGCGGAGGTGGATGTGCCGGATCATGCTGCCCCCGCATCCGCGCATTAATCCGGACGATGTGGATCGATGGACACAAACTGCGAGTGCTGATTGATACGGCTGCAGCGTTACTTTGCTAGGTGAGCACAGGGCTAAGGGGAACGTCGCGAGCAGTCTAGTCTGTGTTTAGAGCTGATGAATAAGGACAAGTTGCATACTTGTGGTGCTGTCATGCTCAGGTCTGTTGTGACGGACGATGACGTTGAGTTAGGCCCGGTGAAAGCACATGTTGTTAAACGATTGCCGCTTGATGTCGATGTTGTGCTAGGTTTAGACATTCTATCTCACAAGAGACTCGAACTCAGCTATTGTGAGGGAGAAGTTACGGTTAAGTTCTCCCCAAACATCACCCATGTTACAGCTGCCGTCAGTATCGACGCTGACTGGGCCCCGCAAAGCCTAAGCGTTCGTGATAGCGACTTTACCGCCAGCTTCGTTGAAGGTCGATGGGTAGCTAGCTGGAAGTGGACCGAGGGTGGTAATACCGATAATTTGCATAAAACTCCTATTGACTATGTGAAACCCTGCGATCGGAATGGCTTCGATGCCGAAATGAATTCTTGGGTTAGCGAGGGGATACTAGTAAAGTATGACGCCACTCAGCATGGTGAAATTCAGAGTTTTTTGCCTACCCATGGCTGTGCTCCAAGATAAAGGAGATGAAAAAAAGATTCGCCGGTTTTAGATTATCGAATGCTGAACCAGGTCGTTAAAAGGTTTCCAGGGGGCTCAGTACCTCTATGTTCAGATAGGCTTCGGGAATGGCGGCAACGAGGGTCTAATTGTTCCCTCTTAGACTTACGTAAAGCTTATTTACAAATACACGTGCATGAGTCACTGTGGGTGCATCAGGCCGTTCGATGGAAAAATGAAATTTACTTGCTCACTAGGCTGGGGTTCGGTCTCTCCGTCGCTCCTAAGATTATGACAGCAGTAGTAGATAAAGTGATATCACTTGAAAAGGAATTGAAGGAATCTGTCTCCAGCTACGTGGATGACTTATTCATTGACGAAAGTAAAGTAAGCTTCTCTCATGTCAAAAATCACCTGTCAAAGTGGGATTACTGACCAAGGAACCCGTTAGCTTAGGGAATCCTGCAGAGTTTCGTGTACTGGGCATCCGAGTGAACGATGACTTGTCATGGCAAAGAGATAAAACTATTCCCCACCATACCTTCAGGACAGTGTTCTCGGCGTCAAATTAATGGCATCATAGGAGAGCTGTTAGGCCACTTTCCAGTTGCTGGGTGGTTGCGCGTTTATTGTAGTTTCCTCCAACGCTTGACTTCGTTAGCGCAGCTTAAGTGGGATGATAGTGTCACGACGCCAGTTATGGATCTCATTAATCAGATGATGCGGCAGATAGCGACTAATGGTGATCCAGTGAGGGGAAGTTGGCCGGTCCCTGAAAATAGTCCTATTGTTGTTTGGGCTGATGCTAGCAACCTAGCTCTAGGTGTTGTCTTGACACTTAACGATAAGATAATAGAGGACGCTTCGTGGTTGAGACCACATAACGACACTGGACATATCAATATTAGTGAGTTAGACGCAGCTATCAAAGGGCTTAATATGGCCCTACGCTGGGGTAAGAGAGACATAATTATTAAGACTGATTCATCCACTGTGTATAAATGGTTGACGGCAGTTATTATCAATAAAACGCACATGTCAAGACTCGTGCTCAATCAGAAAGACTTTTCAAACGTCGGCTTGATACTCTAAGAGAGATTATAGAAACCGAAACCGAAAAAATCAAAGTCGAACCGCACTTAGTGAAATCTGCTGAAAATATTTCGGACAGCCTCACTCACTCGTGTCCCCCAAAAATGGATACAGTTTATGAGAGATCAAGCAGACACAGCAAATGTTCTATCCGCAGCAGTAGCAGAGGGCGCAGATAATCAAAACCGCAACCTCATGGAAATTAAAGAGATCCACGAAAGGTGCCACTTTGGTGTAGATCGAACCTTGAATCTAGCCAAACAGAAGCTAGGAAATTTGGTTTCTAGGAGGCTAGTAAAGAAAGTCGTCCGTAGTTGTGACAGGTGTGCTAGGATAGATCCGGCGGTGAATTTTAGTTGGGATAAGGGCGCCTTCAGCACTAGTCCGGTTATATGGCAGAACATAGCAGTTGATATAACTCACTATAATGGGAATCCTTATTGAGAGTGTTTCGG
>CAJQUW010001984.1:22758-104275 GCA_907163375.1 Prostheceraeus crozeri | reverse complement strand
TTATATATATATATATATATATATATATGTATATATATATATATATATATATATATATATATATATTTTGAAAGAAAAACAACTATGTCTCTATCAACCGATCATGTTTCGGAATGTAATGATCATTCCATCTTCAGTGGTACAGGAATCCGATAAAACAACAGAAGTAAGCTTATATACAGATCAGCGTAAAATGCAAGAACCGATATCCATCAAATATGACGTATAAAACTATGATGCTATGTACAGGCGAAAAATGACGTCATGAAATCACAAATTCAAGTGCAAGGGCACTGAGCCATTCCTTTCATTAGATAGCATATCGATATTTTCTTTCAGAAGAATAGACTCCAAGATAAGAGGATAGGCTGATGCACCGATAATAGAGAAATTTTCAGCTTTAGGATGGTGCTCATGTAAAGAGATTTCAGTGGCTACGGGATAGGCTTTCAAATGCTCGCTGATTCGAGTGGCTAAGTGGCGCTTGGTTGCACCAATGTATCGCATTGGACAGCGATCACAAGTATACAAATATGTAACATTCCGATTTCAAGACAAACGAAATGCGATCTTTGTTATTGAAATGGTTCAAAACTTTATTGGTTTTGAAAGCCAAGTAAATTTTCACATTCTGCAATTTCTCATTCAACTCGTTTATGCGTCTTTTAAGTTGCTTATGTTTGCTATCTATGAAAGGGATGGACCAGTACACCTTATCCACTTCAGTAGTGGTTGAGGCGTTTTGCGAATTTTCAAACTTGGTTACCACATTTCTTTTTATTTTGTCTATCAATTGCGAATCATAGCCGTTTTTCAGAAACATTGATTTGATGCGTTCACACGCTATTCTGAAATTCTCTCTATTGGAGCAAATTCTGTATGCTCTCGAAAATAGGGAACGCATAGCAGCGATTTTATAAGTAGAGGGAGAACATGAAGAGGCAGGTATGTAGATACCTGTATTGGTTTCTTTAATGTGATGGCCAATATCAAATGCACCATCAAGAATGCTGACAACAGTGTCAAGAAATATGAGACTCTCATTCTGGCCTAATTCCATCGTAAATTTTAAATTTTCCTCAACCGAATTGAGGAACTCGAAAAAATGCTTACAATCCTTTTCAATGCGAAAGATCGCAAAGCAGTCATCTACATATCTAGTGTAGAAAAGGGGAAGATGAGTAAGTTCTGAAAAACGGCTTTCTACAAGATTCATGGCAAACGCAGCCATGGTGGGAGCCAGGTTCGAGCCCATTGGCATGCCATCAATTTGGTAAAACAGTTTCTCATTAAAAGAGAATAAAATGTTAGTACATGCTATTTCTAATAAACTTTTCAAAGCTGGTTTGGAGACAGAACAGTGCTCAAAATCAATTAACGACAAAATGTGATCAATCGTCTTGTTGACAGGAATCGACGTAAAGAGATTCGATACATCAAAGCTAACTAATTTACAATTTTTCAAATCCGGAATATTGAGATGCTTTAACTTTTCAACAAACTGAAAAGTATCAGTAACACTATATTGCCTAGGGATGAAGGGCTTCAGCAAATTATCCAACCAGCCCGACAAATTGGAGAGATAAGAATTTCTCATATTTAGAATGGGACGATACAGAGGATTGTTGATATTTTTGTGGACTTTCGGGAGTCCGTACAACCTCGCGGGTTGAGAACCAACAGATTTGATTTTATCAATGATATCATTGTTTAAAAGCTTCTTTGACTTCAAACTTTGGAGCTTACGATTAAATCTGTCCTCTTCAAGAATGAAGGGATCTTTTTTCGAACGTTTATCATACTTGTAGGGTTTGAATTTGGAATTGTCTTCTAGAATTCTATCAATCTTTTCGACGTAAGAAGAGCGATCTTCAATGAAAACGCCATTGCCTTTGTCAAAGCGACAGACAACAATCGTTTTATTTTGAACTAGCTTACGTAGAGATTTGAAATGTTTGGACCATTTCATCGAAAACGTTTGTTTCGAGAAGTAATTTTTGAAAATGCCTCTGAATTTACAGATAAAATCATCATCAACGGAAACATGCCTTTTGATTCTATGAATAAGACCTTCAGCCTCCGCTTTCTGAATATTCATGTTGAATTTTTGTTGGGGCAGGGACATCGATATCCCAAGAGAAAGAAGTTCTTCTTCTTCCTTCGACAGCCTATAGGAAGAAACATTGACTATAGAAGTCACATTCTTCGTCGATTTCATTTTAGTAGGGGTTTGCTGATTTTTTAAACTACTCAACTTCTTGGCATGAATTTTCGAAATACGACTTTTGACTTTGATCAACGTATGGTCAATAATTGATTGAGCAACTGTTTTATCATAATCACTAAACTGACTCAAAGCGCCACTTAGCCACTCGAATCAGCGAGCATTTGAAAGCCTATCCCGTAGCCACTGAAATCTCTTTACATGAGCACCATCCTAAAGCTGAAAATTTCTCTATTATCGGTGCATCAGCCTATCCTCTTATCTTGGAGTCTATTCTTCTGAAAGAAAATATCGATATGCTATCTAATGAAAGGAATGGCTCAGTGCCCTTGCACTTGAATTTGTGATTTTCATGACGTCATTTTTCGCCTGTACATAGCATCATAGTTTTATACGTCATATTTGATGGATATCGGTTCTTGCATTTTACGCTGATCTGTATATAAGCTTACTTCTGTTGTTTTATCGGATTCCTGTGCCACTGAAGATGGAATGATCTTTACATTCCGAAACATGATCGGTTGATAGAAACATAGTTGTTTTTCTTTCAATATATATATATATATATTCACGCAAAGTGTGCCCAGGCTTCTCATATTTAAAAGAAAGAACAAATGCTTTGACCGGACATCTTTCAATCTCAATATATATATACATAAGTCGACATGGTTGCTCGAAAGATATCGGTGGAATGAATTGATGTCAATCAACTTGGTTCATAATGTGAAGAAAATTCACAATAAATCTAATTTAGTCAAATACCACACTATCAAAAATAAATATTCACGACTGGCATTACTGAAAAGAGTTGTTTGAAAGTGGTATACAATATATATATTTATATTTTGCTGTGTAACTTAAAGATCTTCATACAAAAGGCATGCCAATGAAGACGAATTTGCATCGGGCCTTGTATATAAAACATACAAACAACTGGTATTTCATCGTAAAGCAGCCAATCACAGATAGAATAGTTCGTATCGCTATATACCAATCACATACGAAAGTAAGTAAGATTTTGTATGAAAAACATACCAGATCTCTGTAAACATGCGAGAATCTCGTATCAAATGTCAGTTTCAAATTGTATGTGAATTTGGTATATGTTTGTATGTAATTTTCGTATCCAGCGGTTTACAGTGTAGTTGATAATAATTTTTGATTCTAACTTGTACGCCGAAGTGGATTGGGAGTGGGATAATTGGATTAAAATTATCGCATGTTGATGCATGACACCATGTTGTGATCCGATGCATGAACCACAAGCCGTTAGTTGATAACTGGAATAAAATGTATTGTAAAACATCAGCAGGCATTTCCAATTGAAAAGAAATGATATTTCTGAAAAAATTTGGGATTTCCTTTGGGATGTGGCACTTAAAAGAAGTGCCGAGAGGAAATAAGTGCGTAGAGGTAAACATATGATGATGATTGATGCAAAATCATCACAAGCGTAATACAGTGTGACATCTTGAATTGAACAAGCATGGAATGAATATTCTTCTACAATGAAGCTTTTCTGCGAATCGTATAAAGGATAAATAAGAGTTGAATAACTTATCTTCATCGATTTCAAAATATGATGAATACATTCGAACGTGCAAAAATCAAGCATTGCATATGTACTAATATTAAATGACTAGAATGGACCTACAAAGTCAAAGACAAGTGGACCTACTCCACGCATAGAAATTGACAACAATATAACCTCTAGAATGGAAATTAAGCTTCATGCAATGCACAATAACGGCACATAAATCGCGCGCATTTTCACTTGCACCTGCCAACGTCTGCATCATTGGGTTAGAATCAGTCACATGTGTAAATCGAAGCTTTTAATTGGTTCTTCATGCCCCAGCTTAGTTCCCCCGGATGTGCCGCGACCTTGAGTCAATTTCCATTCTAGCGAACTTCAGATAAATAGTTTATTGCATAATAATCAGATCATCATAATAATCAGCATAATAATAATATCAGATAAATAGTTACTTGCATGTTGATATTTTGAGATAACATCGAAAGAATTATTCAACTTCTGAGTTTTTGTAGAGTAAAAGCGCACAGAATACTTTCGAAGTCGTATGTAATAAAGTGAAAATCAAAAAATAATAAAATCAACCTGACATGTTTCGACTGGTCTTGTCTAAGGTAACCCAGCAAGTGACAATTTACAGTCAAACAATTACAATTCTGATGACAGATCAGCCGCGGTCTGGTCAATCACACGATTACCAGACCAAGCGAAGATTGATCACGTGATCCTTTTGCTTACACAGATCTGGACAGGCACGTTTAATATAAAGTGCTTCAAGAATGCACAAATTGCGATCGTTGTAGGCACGGCACACTATCTGAAGCTTGCTCAAAGGGTCATCAGGAACATTGTCACAGCTGGATACATGCTCGGTAATGGCAGAGCGAGAAATTCCCGAGCGACCGTCTGAAAACCACTTGGCTCCCTTGATCGAAGTACTGTATATTAAACGTGACTGTCCAGATCTGTGTAACCAAAAGGATCACGTGATCAATCTTCGCTTGCCCTGGTAATCGTGTGAGATGTCATCAGAATTGTAACTGTTTGTTGTAAATTGTCACTTGCTGGGGTTACCTTTGACAAGACCAGTCGAAACATGTCAGGTTGATTTTATTATGTTTTGATTTTCACTTCATTACATACGACTTCGAAAGTATTCTGTGCGCTTTTCCTCTACAAAATTTCAAGCAGGCATAAATGTTTCAACTTCTGAGTTGCTTTTGACTATGGTACATGTAATTCACAGGTAGCTTCATGGCTGGGGTAGATGGTTTCATTGAGTCTATAGATAACGATACCTCATCATGCAGTATGTATACAGATGCAGATTATCTTGTTTTAACTCTTTCACGTCACAGATAAATTATGCTGTTAAAACAAGTTGAGATATAAACCGCAAATTATGTCTTACTTGATGCTGAGGCCATTTTCTCTTAAGCGAACAAAGCAATTTTCCTGAAAAACAAAATGAACTGCAGCAAAAACGCCATCATGTCATCATATGAGTGAGAAGAGGGGAAACACGAACCAGTTAGTTGTTCGATTTGTGAAAAGATAGGTTAATCTGCAAAATATACATAAGCTCTGTTTTTCTACCAAAAATATGTTGATAGAGTAAAATTTCATCATTTTCATCACATTCTAGTATTTATATACCTTGTTTCTTTGAATACATGTCATTCCAGCTGCCAGGGAGGAAAACAAGCCTACATCATCTAAAAACTTCTTCCCAGAGCTCTACGGTCAGTTTGAAACAGGCATCCTGGTTGCACGTTGGGAAAGCATTGAAATAATACAAAATTTCAGTTATTCGCAAAGTTTCAATCAATATACTTATGACAATAACTCTATTTAGTGTTATTCATGAAGTCTGAAATGAGTATGAAAAGGAGTACTGAACTTGAGTGCCAGCTGCGACTAAGATATAAGTCCCAAAATCCAGTACTTTTTGTGTACGAAAATGTTCGTACTAATTCAGTGCATTTTGGGTTCAACACCACAGAACCGGTACTTAACTCGTGATAGGGGAGAGTGGGTTACCATGAGCCACCGGCCTTATCTGAAAAACGATTCAGTTTTTCGGCGGGCGATTGTCATTAAAATGAGCCCTTATCAAGCTTAGAACTTGACAAAAATTATCTGTCTAGTACCTCATCATTTTCCGATGCTTAAATTATTTTTTACGCAGAAAAGAACAGTTTTGCACTAAATCATTTTCTTGCTGGCGCCCAGATAAAACATTACAGATGAAAATCACTTTGGAAATGGAGAAGCCATCTCACTTGTAAGAATAATGAAGCAAAACCTTTTCTCTGACGTCAAATGCATCTGGAATATAATGACCTTGTCATCAAAAAAGTCAGGTTGGTGTACCATGAGTCCTGTGACTCGGGTCACCGTGCCCCAAAGTTAATAAAGGAACCTCAATTTTTTGTGATCAACAAGACTGCATCGTCTCCTTAAACTACGCAAAGCCAAGAAAGAGGCTCACCACACATATCGCCAAGACACCAGCGCTAGTGATTAGACAATCTGATCAATTCTAACAATAGGACGTCTATCTAAAAGATCCTGTAGCTTCGTGAGACTTTATGTAATTAGTCAAAATTGTGAAATCGGACGACAAGATCGCATTCGAGCAAGTGGAAGAGCCATGAGCCGACACATGTCGTCCGTTGCCTCTAGCAGACGAAATAAGCATCAAATCAATGCTTCCTTCCCAGAGGATCTCCTGATTTTCTTATGAATGATATTCTTTTCGGCTCCGTCCTGACGTGTTCGGCGCTTCCAGTGTTATTGTCAATACTAGAAAAAATCGAAATATTGATTTGAAAAGCACAATTAGAAAACAGAAAAACGTATCTGATTTTTTAGATGTGCATGCGGGATATAGCGGGGTGGATATGTACTGTAAACTGTAAACAGCCACTTATCGAGCAATTTGTGAGCCACATCAGTATTTTGGCACTTACTGCGTATTATCAGACAAATTTCCTGGTTGTCAGACAATTTTTGTCTCATCGCACGTACTAATTTACATTATTGCGTTTACTGCCTATCATACTACTTATGACTAATATATACACTTTTTTGAAATTGTATGGCATCCTTGATAATTTTCAATTATAGAATATACAATGTTGTAAATAAGTAGGGTTCTTTGTATACACCTTGAGGCATGGCAATAACAGGTCTGGATATTTGACGTATTGATGCCATCTTTTAATTCTGTTTTTACAATGTTTTTACAGCTTTTGAGGGTGTATATACTTGCCTAAAGTTGACATTGACACAGCGGACTTGTAAAGTATCAGAGTTGTTCATAATGCGAGTGTCAATGAGTGGAGTAGAGTGTTAGGAGTGATAGGAACCTATGTGATTAGGAGTGACTAGTTACCATTAGCTGATGTTGAATAGTTTGATCATATTTAAACACGTTGAGTTTGAGAGACAATATTTTTAGAAAAGTTGACAGAATTCTCTGATATTTTGGCGAATAATTGTCTCATCTTGTCTGCTGTGAACAGCCACTTTTGGTTGTTCATTGTCTCATGTTGTCTTTTGCAATTGTCTGATCCTTTTTATCTGTTATGTATTTTGTCTGATTTTTGGCTGTCTACAGTTTACAGTGTGCCGCATGGCATTCGACTGTTGGAGGTACTAGTTCTGTGCAACTCACTTAATGAGTGCTTTCGAACCTTAACGGTTCGACGAGTAGAATGAGTACTAAAATGAGAAGGACAGAGTCGTGGACCATGAACCATTTCTCAGTTTTTGTGTCTCTGACGAAAATCTATTAAACTCATCAGTTTTGATGATGTTGGTATATTTATGGCAGCTTCGCTGGATTGAACTATTTTCCAAACACACAAAAATCCTACATAGAATTGGCATTAGACTACATAAGAAACACTGCCGAATGATGCAAAATGGTTCTGAATAATTTTCTGTGAAGATATATGCGGGGATACCTGATGTCACCAACATGTTGAAATACATGGCAAAACGCTTAAAAATGCAGGTATGCCTTTCACTGATGAGAACAGGATATGCCAACGTAAAATCAATTCAAGAACTCTGCGGACGATTCTTGGATATCTGCGGTTTTCAGTAGTAGCCTGTTGTTGATAAACATGTCTTCGAAATACTAACAATGAACATATTAGAAAACAGTGTTCTAAGCTATACCCTTCTAGACTTCCAGGCTTGCTGTTGCCTTAAAAACTCTGCAATTAGTTATTAGTAATAACTTGCACGCATCTGTCATATGCCACACATAATAAATAATTAATTTAGTATAAAAAAATACACACCTTTTGGATAGATTGGTCGCCATGATGAAATAAAAAATGATTCAAATTTGGGATTGAGTTCAGTCTCTCGATTGCAATGAAATAAACAAAAGCGCTCACAAATTACATTGCGAAATTGAACGTTGGTAAAGTACCTCAACCGCGAAATTCGCATAAAACTATCAAAATACCTTGAAATGCTATAAAAATGTCTGCATATTGATTTTGAAGATTTGAATATCCTGATAACCTTGAAGTGAATCTCATAGAAATAGTCATTTTCTAATGAGAACATGTGAAGCTTTGGCTATAAAGGTGCAAGAATCTTAAGTAGTGTCTGTTGAAATCAACATCAAAATTTGTAATTTGAATTTAAATTTAAAAATTCAAATTGCGAAGAAGCGACTATGAAGCAAAGCGACTATTACTTTTGAATTCAGTATGAAATCTGTTCTCTAACCCCAAACCTCAATTTGGTAGCAGACCAGTGTAATCGGTAAACTCAGTTGCAGCCGTTATGAACCACGAATGTAGGGGGATCTGCATAGAAATCCTGAGGCTGACTATCGGCAGAGAGACTTATTCAAATACAAGCAGAGAAACAGCCGAGGCATCGATATTAAAACTGAAGCGTGAATATACAAAATCGCTTGATTTTTCCGGGTCTCGGCAATTAGATTTGCAATTGAATGCTTACTTACATGAGAAGAGTCCTCATAAGCTGTGTGTTCCACGGTTGAATTGAAAATGTTGTCGTTCCTCTACGTTCAAGGCAGATAGCGATTTAGTTCCAGTATTTACTCCATGCAAACATCCTCAAATGGAAATGAGATGTAAATGATACCACATGGTCAACAGCGCCAACATCGTGGCGGTGTTATTCGATAACCAAAATGTTGAAAGAATTCTGTCCATTTACGTTAGGTAATTGTTTTCAACGCATGATACTTGAAATCCAAATTCTTTCGCAGCTAATCAGATATTCTTTTAATTACATAAATGTCAAATATCCTTCAAACATTGCGCAATGACGTTGCTGAAAATACCAAATCAGAAGTACACGTAACTGATAGCATCGCGGCGACAATTATGATTCATTATGTTCTGTGATGTTTATTGTGTTGAACGATAGAATGATTATTGAAGATAGCAACGAGGCTTTGTTGGAGCGATTCTCGAAATCCACTTAAATGAGAAAAAATTCTCAATTTTTGTTCAAGCAGTTTACTCGTTGAAGTATTTCAAGTGCGTCGCCTTTGCAGAAATTGATGACACAGACAGAGACAGAAAGCTTGTACACATTTTTAACCCTCTGAGACCTGAGGAGTCCAGTGGACCCCTTTAACATATTCTTATTTTACCTGCTTAAAGCGATATCAAAACATTAGGAAAGTTAATTTTAAGTAAAACAATGATGTTCGCGTGTAGCAGGTCGGTATAACGAATCCCTTGAGTGACTTTCAGCCTTCTCAGTAAACACGTGCGAAAATATGGTGTTTTTGCAAATCAATCCACATTTAGTACTGACAAAGCATATAAGGCGTGGCTTGGCAGACGCATTGGGAATAATCCAGTAAGTTTGTTTTTTTGAAAAAAACCAATCTGCCGAAGATAAAGTTTATTAAACGTTCAGAAACGCAACGTGTCCGAGACCAACTCCGTCATCAGGCTATACATTGAATGGAAGCAATAAAACTTGGCACTTGTCCTTGCAGTCAACATGATGAACACATAACACACTCGACCAAAGTAAGTATATAAGGGAAGTATGGAATCAATGGTTGATTTGTGGCGACAGCTATGATATTACTTTTTCGCCAGCTCTTATAAGCAGCTTTATTTGATATCGCAATTGACAACAGAATAGTATTGAAATATTGAATAGAAGGGACTGAATAGCTATGTCAAAACTATGAAGTAGTGAAAAATTACATACTTATCCGTAGACATCTGGAAGACAAAAACATGAGATGAAGATCCATTTCTATGGTTAAAATGCTAGATTCGATTTGGCATAGAAATTAATTGATTATTAAGGTACTTAATGAACGACTACAATCCACTCTATACGATTTAAGGGGGACTTACACTTATCCCAAAAATGTGTGTTATCTTTTTATATAACCAAGCAAACCTCTTATCATACTGTAATAAATGTTTCTATTGCGTAAGTTAAGAAAAGTAATTAACCTCATGATAAATGCTGATATTTTCAAAGGATTATAAAATGTTGATACATTATCGAAAGAGACCTGATGAATTGATCATACTTCTGATTCTTTGAAGTATAAATATTTATCGGTATCAACTGCGCTCTGAGGAATGCTCGTTCAGTCTTCGACCTTCCATGGATTGTCAAGTCCTTCAAACAATTACTTCCACCTGTTCTTGATACTTTCCTGTACGCCAGATCATATCACATATGTTCGATAGGATTAAGATCTGGTAATCTTGATGGCCGTTACTATCTTTCAATTACTTCTAGCATGATGAGACTGATCAGCCAATGATGAGCTGTTTCATGAAAGATGGAATCCGACGGTCTGCTGACGATGCATAGAAAAAATACTCGGGGTATTAACGTAAGTATTCCCGTTTTTCTAATTTTACGAAAGATTTCTGAATTTGTAGCTCACTAAGATCATAAAGTCAGATCACTCCCAGAACATCTATTGAACTAGCTTCCTATACTTTGTATGTCATATCTGGAGTTCTCAGCTTTCATTCGCTCATGCGTTCTTATGGACTTGAATCCGCCTGTCATTACTCAATCTCCGAAATTTTCTCTCGTTCGCAAATATCACCTTCCTCCAAATTTCTCTCCACTCGCAATTTTTCGCAACCAATCTTTCTCTTGTTCTCGCAACGAATGGTCTCCGTTTCCTCATACCGGCCTAACATTGTGCAGACTGTTGTAGACCGCTGCAGAAGACAATCGCTCATTCCAGATCATTAGTAACTCTACTGCGGATAAAGTTTTGATATTCGGAAGATAGAGCCTAAGCAGTGGGCGGTTGCTGCGTGCGTTGGATTTCTTTACTATCAGTAGAGCATTTTTTATTTACTAAATATCACTTTGTGTATCGCTCTCTCTACCCTAAAATTATTCGTTTGCCAAAAGTGAGATGTTAAACAAATTCTGATATTGACATCCTCATTACTGAAAAGCTAAAAGCCTTTACTATAAGCCATCTTTTCTTTAGTTCCCATCATTTTTCTCTTTCAATTTTATTTCTCATTTGTACTGTCTTCATTATTTGATCGTGTAAGCATGCTTGATTACAATTGGCTTCAAAATCAAAGCTTTCTGATACATGTGGATCTTATAGCATTCAATGAAATATATTTCAATTCAATGACTAACTTTTTCATGCCATATAGAGTATTCAATGTTTTCATAGATATATTCAAATTGGCAATTTTATAACGATGTCACCTATTAACATTAGAAAGCAATTCAGAAGGTGACAGACATTTTTGGGATTAGTGTATGATTTTTCATTCATGTACTGTGTATGAACGTGTTTACAAACTTTTGCCCACTGAACATCTGAAAATCTTTGTATCAAATCTAGAAATACTTCATTTTCTTATTGATACCCAGCTGTACATACATTCATTGATCAGTTTTAGATTTCCATTCATGAATGTATGTTGGAAACATGATGGACCTTATATACTATTTTAGTCCTATTTTTTTCTTTTGATTATGAAAGTATCCTATGTGAAATGTAATGTTTTTTTATTGACATCCTAACATCTCATTTTCTTCTTACATCAGAGTATTCCCTTGTATTTCCTTCTATGATCAATAGCAGTATTTGATTATCCATGTTGAGATAAAAAATTATGAAGAAATAGACAAATTCTGAAATGTTGCAATAAATTATTGATGTATCACGTAAATGACTGTTTTTGTTAGTGATGAAAATAATGAAAAATGATGAATGACGCTCCAGCCTTAAGCTGCAGATACTTTGCATTAATTGCATTCGAGTACATTGAGCAATTAATACAATAGTTCCTCGGCTTCCGGCAAATCACTGAAAAGTAAAATCATATTCACAACAGAAAAAGGAAAGCAACACGAAACATTCAGATGCAGATGAAAGCATTTGGGACGCAGCTTTGATTTCATCGGTTGGAACATCATAGGATGCATCAATTCACAGAAGGCCTTCAACCGAAATTTGTATTATAAAGCTATATAGAATAAACCACAAAACGTTTCACTTTTGATTTGATCACTTGTGCCAATTAAATTTCGAGTGCTGCTCATTCAAGTTTATGTCTAGACGTTGCGGATAATTATCAATTAATTACACCGTACATGTTCATCTGACATCGGTATTAAGCATTTCAAAGTGCAGTATAGACTACGGAATACTGATTGCCTCATACTGCTTCACGATGTTGACAAAAATGCACATATATAGGGCTGATCAAAAGTAACTTCCTAATGCAATATTTCAATTATATTTCAATACTCCAAGAAAGTAATAGACATGAATAGCATTTTTTCATGACGGAAATATACTGGGCATTCAAGTTCATGACAAATTATTTTTGGCAGCAAAATCTCTCAGAATTTTTATTATTTCGCTGTGAATACCCCGCTGTTGCTCCTCTTGCGAATATGTAGGCTATCTTTATTTTAACAAATTATATTTCACCTACAGGCCTACTAATAATTGCTTCAGTATGACTTCTAAAATTTTCGGTGCGAGAAGGTGAGTCCAGCGTACACCCATAAAAAATCATTGTTTTTATGTAGCTAATATCATAAAATAAACGTAGCGTAGTTATTTTGGATATTTTCAAATCATAATAAATATAAATTTCGGTTGAAGAAGCAGCTTTTCTAAATTGATCAAAATTTGATTATTAAGCTTCTGTTAAAGGCTTAAATAAAAAATATTGCAACAAATGTGTCAGACTCATCACAATACAAGTTTGTAGGTATTCGAGTCATCTAACGGCCGATACAGTGCAACCGATTGTGATGTAATCAACTGGATCTGTAAGTCATCACTACCACAAATTCGTTGCCTACCACTGACATAGGTCATCATGTCATAGTGGCCATCATTGAGCCAATAGACAGATTTCTTACCAACAATGACTGATTCGCCCTAGTTTACCGTATGTCAAAAAAGCTTCATCCGAATAACTATGCAAAGTAATCAATGCCCGCTTTAACATTTTGAATATACCTACTCCTAGAGATTAAACAAGTGCATCAATTTGTACCTTCTGATATGCCTACCACTGTTATCAAACATGTTGATTTCACATCAAATCAAAACTGTACAATTATTGAAGAATAATGATGATCATGGGGAAATCGCGGACGAGCAGCGACTACGAATTGCCAAGAAGACAGATTCAGTATATCATTACATGTATATGCTAAAAAAAATGATACTATGAAACTTTGGTAACGTGTTCAGTAGACAACCACTTCTAAGAAGCAATTGCTTAATTCTAACGATGAATGCCTAAACAAATTATGCGGAATATTTGAAGTGATGATGCAAAAATATAACCGTTCATTAAATACAGTTACCACTTCGATGAATTTTTGCGTCTGAAAACCTCACTGTATAGTTACGGCTGCTGGTACCCACTTTTACGTGGGAATAACTTGGCCTCAGTTGTCTGGCTATTTACACGCAACATTGCGTGCGAATAACCTCACGTCTTTTGATATCTGATCAAATCAAGCCTTGCTAGCAACTAAAAACTAAAAATTAATTTCATTTTTGCTAATTGAATTAAAGAACCGCTAATTTTCTTTTTTTTGAAAGTACTCTCACAAAAAGACTCTCAGCTGCCAATACTCTTTCTCTAATAGGCCTACTAAAATTGGTTTTAAAGGGTGTTCGTTATTAAACATAGTAACTTGGAAGAAGCTTTTCGTATAACATTCATGATGCGGTAAACTGGGTTGAATCGGATCAGCAGTGCGAAATTGACCTTGTTGTCCAGTCATAATGGGCATGGCGGAAATTATTGCACCTTATACACTTATCGTCTTTACACACAGTTTCATTATATGCCAAAAAATTTGACCGACTTACTGATCCAGTTGATTGCGTCAAACTTTTTTTACAAGATCGACCACTAGACAGAGTGTTTTTCAACCTTGAACATCATCATGAACGAGGTTGTGTGGACTATGTAGTTAACCATCACTGAGTTGCCACTTAAGAATTATATTTGCTTTTACTAAATGAAATGTATAACCGTGGATGGGTGATATCAACTGCATCAGATGTAATGACTATACTCGTGTTGCAAAACTTTGAGTTGATTCAATTAACTATCATTAACATCAACTTACCAGACGCCATTTCACGCACAGATCATAATGATTCCCTGAGCAGCAAAATTTAGAACATCGTGCGCCTTGTGAACAGTCACAGTAGTGACTGTCTGTCTGCTTCCTTAGTTAATAAAGCAATCAGACAGCGACTAGGCATGACGTCACAACAGTGAAAACGTAAAGTGATTTGTGTGGGAACATCTCGCTCAATTATCATGAAGATGGTGGAATTTCCGGCAACTGGTGCACTCAATGTATGAACACAGATATCAGTAAAATAAGAGCATGACGGGCTGTTTTAGGACAAGCGCAAGAGTCACGTGCGTCAACCACGCGGAGTTAATCTTCACTGGCAGATGAAACGTTAAAGAACCATCTAAAGCACAAAAATGTTGCTGAAATAGCGAGCAAATATTCCTTTCTTCTCATTCCAGGAAATATTTGTATTAGATGCATCTTCAATATGTAGATAAACAATATCTGAGAGCCAAATGACACAATTTCTCCACCGTTTCATCTATAAAGCCATATTATTCAGAAATGACACGTTCAACATCAAAATTGATGTGAAAAATGAATAAAGCAGTAAATTTTATGTATGAATCACTAGAAAAATGAAGTTGTCACCAAATATTTTAGCCACAGCGACTTCTTGAAATTGATGAATATAAATATCTGAAAATTATCTTGGCGAAAAAAGATGGCGGATTTGTCGCCACTAAAAATACATTAGAGTAATGGGGAGTTTCCACACTTGATATATTTAAACACTTTGCACTCGACAGACATCAGCTACTAACACAATAGCATGCCAATACGGTCTACACACATCAATGGACCGAAAAAAAAAATAAACACATGCAAATTCTGCTAATATCAAACAGATAGCAAAATAAGACAAATTAAAGGAAAAATCAAAAACAAGCTGGGAAAGTAAAAGAAGGCAAACAGGATTAAGTAAGTAACAGTTATGCAACGCTCAAAAGTCACAAAAGAAACATAGAATAGTCCACGTATTCATCTCGGCTATTCAGAGATGGTTGTAATTTACTGATAGCCCTGGCGTCAGCGATACGACACCATAATTGATTAGGATGGCTACTAATTATGGAAAAAGAGAATATACTTTTTGGGGGCATATGATGACATCTAGATGCATGCAGAAAAATCCCAGTACCACGACTATGTTGTAAATGTTCAGCAACTCTATCGTGGAAAGCCCGGGATGTAGAGCCAATGTAAAATTCTTTACATATATTACAGACACCCTTGTAAACAACATTACGAGGAATACACAGTTTCGGGTCATTGATCGAGCATACACGCTTAGAGCACGTTTTGTATCGGTTAGTTTTATTGAGTCTATGGGATAAGTTAGAACCCGATTGGTTGACAACACGGATATTGAGATCAGATTAGTTGATAATCCTCTTAAGCTTGAAGTTAAATTTGTCACTAATAAACGGTATTTTGAAGATGCAAGAATCTTCAGAATTCCACTTGGCAGTTTTCGGTTGCATCGATCTTGATCGTCGCAAGCATTGGTGAATTTCGCGATTAGAGTATCTGTTGTTCTGGAACTTCTTTACCATTTTCGGATTCGATGATAATTTGTCAGCATCATTATTACATAATGTATCGGCGCGACGAAATTCTTCAATGATAGCATTTCTCTTGGTAGAAGTAGGCAATGCAGATGACGAATGAATAAATAGTCATCTATTGGAATCTTTACAGTAGAATTTATGGTTGATGGTACCATCATTTTGAATTTGAATTTGCGTGTAAAGTACTGGGAGAAAACCATCATTGTTAGGAGCCACCATCTCGAATTTAATGCTGTTATGTGTTTCATTCACACGCAGTATAAGTTCTTGAAGATCCTCTTCTTGATCAAAAACCACAACACAATCGTCGATATATCGTAGAAATAGAAAAGGATTAGATAATGCCCTCGTAAAAAGACTTGATCTCTCCAACCGATCTATGACAAGAATCGCCAAGATAGGTGAGACTTACGAGCCCATGGCTAAGCCGCGAGACTGGCGGTAGAACTGGCCTTCATAATGGAAAGTATTATTCTGTAGGATGAAGGACAGTATTTGAATAATGGAATCGATAGGTATGCCCCATAATGACTGACGGAATTTTTCTTTGAGCAAATCATTGGTGATTAATATGGCCTCCTGTGTGTCGATGTTAGTATATAAACTAATAACATCCAAACTGATGATATTCTTGTTTGCAAGATTTGATTTCGGGATAGTGTTGAGTCGTCGAAGAAGTTCGTGAGTATTTTCAAGATGAGCAGGCACTGTATGCAAGAAATGCTTCAAAATATTTTGCAGGAGCCGCGCCATTCTTTCAAGAGGACTGCCAATACTTGATACGATTGGTCAGATAGATAGACGATCCTTGTGAGTTTTGGGCAGGTGATAAAATTCAGAAGTTCTAGAATTCTTCGCTTTCAGCTTCGTCACCATAGATTTCGGTAGTGTGGATAGAACGGCAGCGGCATATGCCCCCAAAAAGTATATTCTCTTTTTCCATAATTAGTAGCCATCCTAATCAATTATGGTGTCGTATCGCTGACGCCAGGGCTATCAGTAAATTACAACCATCTCTGAATAGCCGAGATGAATACGTGGACTATTCTATGTTTCTTTTGTGACTTTTGAGCGTTGCATAACTGTTACTTACTTAATCCTGTTTGCCTTCTTTTACTTTCCCAGCTTGTTTTTGATTTTTCCTTTAATTTGTCTTATTTTGCTATCTGTTTGATATTAGCAGAATTTGCATGTGTTTATTTTTTTTTTCGGTCCATTGATGTGTGTAGACCGTATTGGCATGCTATTGTGTTAGTAGCTGATGTCTGTCGAGTGTGTTATGTGTTCATCATGTTGACTGCAAGGACAAGTGCCAAGTTTTATTGCTTCCATTCAATGTATAGCCTGATGACGGAGTTGGTCTCGGACACGTTGCGTTTCTGAACGTTTAATAAACTTTATCTTCGGCAGATTGGTTTTTTTCAAAAAAACACATTTAGTACAGCATCATTTGTACTAGGAGGCGGCTTTACGATATTTTGTGTCACCATAAAGCCTCAGATAGTTGATTTTGATGAAATTGATTTAATTCATGCAGCTAATCCTTTCCATTTGTACACTCCTTCAAATTTATCCAAAGCTATCAGAAATAGACCTAAAATGAGTCAAAATTGCTGTACTTCTAGATCCAAAAACAGCTGTTTCTCAAACTTATCCTTACTGCTGTGAAAAGTTTGTCATCAATAAGTTTTTGGTGCTCAACTATGAATATAATGATAGCTTTCATTTCGGACATCGATTTATGTCGAGTTGTTCATATAGGCCAACCAGTCACGCGAGATCATGTGCGAAAGCAAAATATTCATATTTTGCGATCTTCCAACACATTGCACATCTACGAGCATGATGCAAACAATGAATAAATGTTAATAACTCTTTATACACCATCGTGGACATGTTCGAAATTATTTTTCATCTAATTACAAAAATTTTGTGATGGAATTTCTACACCCTCTGAGACCTGAGGGGGGGTCCAGTGGACCCCTTGGCCTATCTGGCATACTTCTACTGATTCAATTGAAATGAAATATCACATGCAGATTCACTGTCAGAGTTGATGATTTTGTATGGGCTTGAGTGGTTGATATATCGTCAGCGTAAAAAATAAAATAGAAAAATGTGTCTCCGGGGTCCACTGGACCCCCCTCAGGTCTCTGAGGGTTAAAGTGCTTGAATTGCGAAAAATTGATCATTAATTATTCATGAAAATTTGCCAAATATTCAATAAAGCTACTCCTGGGACCCGGGATCGAATCAGGGACTTCGGTCTAGTGCTCTCCTACTTGCTCAACTACTGCAAGAATATCCAGTGCGAAATTGAGTTAGATGTTTTTATGTTGTTTTTGACTCCAATTTAACCTCTAGATTCCGAATATGATGGTTGAAAATCATCCATCAAAGACCTTTAGCACATTGGAAAGTGTTTCTCCTGAAATTGCATGTAATTGGCTGACGGAATGCGACATAATAAAGGAACAACATCACCCAGGAACGTTCAGTGGCAATAATGCACGCAAGCTCCTTAAAAATGTTGACAAATTGCGATTGATTGCAACAATCGAACTTTGCCTATCGTATCGGCTTTCTAAAGCTTAGGATCACATAGTTGCCGAATATTTTCGTAAAGATTTGGACGAGAGGCTCTGGGAATATATTGACAAGTTTCGCAATGACCTTTTAGTTCTAAATTTTTCAGTTACACCCATCAATTACAAACTCCATTGCCTATTCCATCATGCGGCCGACTTTTGTAAGTCCAGGCACAAGGACTGGGGGTTTACAGTGAACAGGTAAGCGAAACTTTGGATTGAAATTTCGATTTCATTTGGCAAAATGACAAAGTGAGAGACACTGCTAATCTGAACTTTACTAGAAAACGTACGAACCTACAACGGAGGGCATTTGTAGAATATGCTGGAAGGTTTGTTTTTGATTATATAGTTTTTACCACCCATGTATCCACATAGTCCAGTCACTTGTCAAATAAGTGCAGTCAATTGTCAAATGCAAGAAAGGACACTTCTGATTGTTGTGAATTGCAGTCATGTATCAAAATAAAGCAATCAAGAGTCAACATGTGCAGTCAAGTATCAAATTATCAGTCTAACTGTGCTGACGAATGAGATGATGAGGCAGCGAATAAGAGATGAAGATAAGCAGAGGCTTTTTCAGGCTGCCAAACAAGCCTCATCTTTCGGTCACTTCTCTTTGCCGTTGTTTGACGGCTCGATTAATAGTAATGAAGAAATTCGAAGACATTGTAACCGAGAGAAATAATGAGCAAGTGAAGGAGAGACGTGAACAATTTGCGCGATGGTTGATGATGAATGGAGTCAACAATGATCTCGTATTCATGGATGAATGCGGCATCAATTTGTGGAGTAGACGAACTCGAGGTAGAGCACCCAGAGGATCTAGGGCTGTACGAGTCGTTGCCGGGAGACGTAGGAGGAACTTCACCGTCATATTCGCCATCGGTCACACCCGTGGATTGCTGTTCCATGAGATCTTCGAGGGTGGTATGACCAAAGCACGATTCCACTCAGTTCTGGAAAGGATTTCAGGAGATCATGAAGGTCCCATGGCTTTCATCTTTGATAATGCTCTATCTCATTCTAGTGCAAACTCAAGTCCCGAGGATGGTTGACCTAACTTAAGACCAGAACATCAATGTGTGTACTTACCACCCTATTCCCCATTCTTGAATCTGGTCGAGAATGCAATAAGTGCATTTAAATGGTCCCTCAAAAATAGTTTGGAGGAAGTGCGGCAAGACTTGCTGACTCAAACACATGACATGCGTCTGGCTACATTGACACAGCTAGCAGAACAGACTGTTAGTGTCATAACTGCATCTAAAGCGGCTCACTAGTTTGCTCACTCGCAGAGACATTCCTGATTGTCTTCAAAAAGCTGACATTTTGATGTGAGTAGGCTTTCTTGTGGCCTGATTTTTCAATATATGTATCGGATCTGGATGAGATGATGTTTTTTTTCCTCAAATTATATATATATATATATATATATATATATATATATATATATATATATATATATATATATATACAGTAGATGTTAATTGATGAGTTAAATAACATAGCTTGATGGATGAATATTCGGCGAATAACTCCGAAAATCTGAATGATTCAGTAATTTCTCCTAATCATATTTCACCTTTTTCATGGTAATTCATTAATTAAACATGCTTTGAATATCCACATAAACCTATGGACATAGATATTAGTAGGAATAAACACTAAAAAGCATATATTGCATTTATTTGATACTTGCCTGAACTTATTTACACTTGGGTGGTGTAGTATGACACTTCGGTGCTCTATTCTGATACATGGGTGAACTATTTGGACAATCGACTGCCTTATTTTGATAGTTGATTGGCTTAAGTGGATACATGGGTGGTGAAAACTATATAGCCCTTTTATGATTATATGATTATAATATTTTTCATGTTGTAATACAGCCTGGCATTTTGAGCATTTTATGAAAAAGACGATCCTGAATATTGTAATTTAAGATAATTTTGAAAGAATTAAACCGCAGTTAATGTTTTTGGTTAAGGTTTTTTTCTTTCAAACGTCCTTTCAAGTTTTATGAATTCAAAAGTAACATAGTTTCATAATTTCTGCACTTACATGCTTTATCAATAATTAGAGCTGAAACACATTAAGGTCATTCGCGACTTTTTCTCGAAAAGCCCTTGATGGATGATTGTTTAACTATCATATTCGTTATCTGGAGGTCACATTTGAATGCGAGGAAAAATCTTTTAGGAAGTTTCAAAAATGAAACCGCACTCCGTGACATCGTGGGTACTTACATTTACATGGCCAAATTCTCATAATTTCTTTTAGTTATATATAAGCTTATTTTTTATAAAATGCATTTTGTTGTTTCTATATAGATCCACATATCAAGGTATTCAAATTCATTAACTGTATTTATATTGCATTTCACATAATCAATATTCATCACGATCTGCTATCATTGTTATCCAACTTATTAGATATTTGTTTTATCGAAATTGATAGTCAAACCAATTTCTGTACAAAATCTTCCTACAGTCAATTGATTTATCAACCCTGTTTCACCGCACTTAACAGAACAACATCGTCTGCATACGAAAGAGATGTAATTTGAATATTACCTATCTTAATAGTGTTTGTTGAGTCGTTATCATCGTTCGTTTTGAATAGTAAGTCATTCGTATATTTCGTCGTTGTCGCCACAATATCGCATCTATGTGTCCATTTTAGAGACGGCGGCAATACCTACCAAATGCACTTTTAGCATTTTCGTTTTCTTCGAAAAAAAGGTTATATTAATGCTTGTCCGGATCCTGTGTCAAAATTTCAGTGACTAATGCATTATGCAACCTAATTCTTAAGGAAAAATCGATGAAAAGTTTGGCCGCAGAATGCTAGCAATTAATGTGTTTAGCAAGTAATATCTCACATGTAGCAACCAATATTGCTATTTCACATAATGCATATTTGGTGTGCTTTGGCAAGTAATTTCTCACATGTAGCAACAAATATTGCTATGTCACATAATCCATTTTTGGTGTGTTTTAGCAAGTAGTATCTCACATGTAGCAACAAATATTGCTATGTCACATGATGCATTTTTGGTGTGTTTTAGCAAGTAAATTTCTCACATGTAGCAACAAATATTGCTATGTCACATGATGCATTTTTGGTGTGTTTTAGCAAGTAATTTCTCACATGTAGCAACAAATATTGCTATGTCACACAATGCATTTTTGGTGTGTTTTGGCAAGTAATATCTCAGATGTAGCAACAAATATTGCTATGTCACACAATGCATTTTTGGTGTGTTTTGGCAAGTAAATTTCTCACATGTAGCAACAAATATTGCTATGTCACACAATGCATTTTTGGTGTGTTTTAGCAAGTAATATCTCACATGTAACAACCAATATTGCTATGTCATATAATGCATTTTCGGTCTGTTTTGGCAAGTAAATTTCTCACATGTAGCAACAAATATTGCTATGTCACATAATGCATTTTTGGTGTGTTTTGGCAAGTAATTTCTCACATGTAGCAACAAATATTGCTATGTCACACAATGCATTTTTGGTGTGTTTTAGCAAGTAATATCTCAGATGTAGCAACAAATATTGCTATGTCACACAATGCATTTTTGGTGTGTTTTGGCAAGTAAATTTCTCACATGTAGCAACAAATATTGCTATGTCACACAATGCATTTTTGGTGTGTTTTAGCAAGTAATATCTCAGATGTAGCAACAAATATTGCTATGTCACATAATCCATTTTTGGTGTGTTTTAGCAAGTAATATCTCAGATGTAGCAACAAATATTGCTATGTCACATAATGCATATTTGGTGTGTTTTAGCAAGTAAATTTCTCACATGTAGCAACCAATATTGCTATGTCACACGATGCATTTTTGGTGTGTTTTAGCAAGTAGTATCTCGCATGTAACAACCAATATTGCTATGTCACATAATGCATTTTTGGTGTGTTTTAGCAAGTAAATTTCTCACATGTAGCAACAAATATTGCTATGTCACACAATGCATTTTTGGTGTGTTTTGGCAAGTAAATTTCTCACATGTAGCAACAAATATTGCTATGTCACATAATCCATTTTTGGTGTGTTTTAGCAAGTAATATCTCAGATGTAGCAACAAATATTGCTATGTCACATAATGCATATTTGGTGTGTTTTAGCAAGTAAATTTCTCACATGTAGCAACAAATATTGCTATGTCACATAATGCATTTTTGGTGTGTTTTAGCAAGTAATATCTCAGATGTAGCAACAAATATTGCTATGTCACACAATGCATTTTTGGTGTGTTTTAGCAAGTAAATTTCTCACATGTAGCAACAAATATTGCTATGTCACACAATGCATTTTTGGTGTGTTTTAGCAAAAAATATCTCACTTGTAGCAACCAATATTGCTATGTCACATAATGCATTTTTGGTGTGTTTTAGCAAGTAAATTTCTCACATGTAGCAACAAATATTGCTATGTCACATAATGCATTTTTGGTGTGTTTTAGCAAGTAAATTTCTCACATGTAGCAACCAATATTGCTATGTCACATAATGCATTTTTGGTGTGTTTTAGCAAGTAATATCTCAGATGTAGCAACAAATATTGCTATGTCACATAATGCATTTTTGGTGTGTTTTAGCAAGTAATATCTCAGATGTAGCAACAAATATTGCTATGTCACACAATGCATTTTTGGTGTGTTTTGGCAAGTAAATTTCTCACATGTAGCAACAAATATTGCTATGTCACACAATGCATTTTTGGTGTGTTTTGGCAAGTAAATTTCTCACATGTAGCAACAAATATTGCTATGTCACACAATGCATTTTTGGTGTGTTTTAGCAAGCAAATTTCTCACATGTAGCAACAAATATTGCTATGTCACATAATGCATTTTTGGTGTGTTTTGGCAAGTAAATTTCTCACATGTAGCAACAAATATTGCTATGTCACACAATGCATTTTTGGTGTGTTTTAGCAAGTAGTATCTCACATGTAGCAACCAATATTGCTATGTCACATAATGCATTTTTGGTGTGTTTTAGCAAGTAATTTCTCACATGTAGCAACAAATATTGCTATGTCACATAATGCATATTTGGTGTGTTTTGGCAAGTAAATTTCTCACATTTGCGTTCTTGTGTAATATTTCACATGTGCATCCATGTGACCGCGGAATGATGCTAGAAGGCACATGCCAAGATGGCTTCCATTTTCGAAAAGTATCGATCTACAGACAGTTTTTGCTTCTCCTGAAAGGTTTGTAATTTGACAGATAATGGTGGGTACTAACCATAGAACTTTGAAATCACATATGAGATATTGTCGTGACAACGACGTTATACAAAGGAGGGTTGAAGAGAAGCTATCTCTCTGCAGTATTCTACGCTGTATTTGAAATGTGTTTGTATAAGGGATGCGGAGTCGGAATCCCGCAGTCCTATCATTTTTGGTGTCCTATCATATTTCGGCTTATAAATAGACACGAAATATGATGCGAACAAATTATTTATTCTCGTGCATAGCTGTCACCGTCTTGATGTCAACTTTCTCCGTCAAACAAAGGTACAGAGACAGCGTTGCATGCAACGCTTGTAATAGTTGAGGGAATGAACCGTGATAGTGAAAAAGGGATTGTCTTTTTACTCGGTGATTTAGTAGAGAAGACAAGCCTTCCTAGCCTCGATCATACCTACGCGCCAGAGGTCACATCGAAGACAAAAGTAAAATATTAGTTTGCTTGAGATCCTCCAAAGCGCATATTAAAATCGAAAGTGCAGTCATATTTTTTGAAGACGGATGGGGGATTTTCCTGCCCGGTAGAGTCTGGAGAAAAACCGTGTGAGGCTCACATCAAAAGGATGCATGGGAGAAGCTGAGTCGTATGCATCCTACTTAAAGCGACATTTGATAAACTTTCATCGCAAATAATTGACAATTGATACAGCAATGATCACTAAAAATAGGTTCAAGTAAGTCTATAATGATCTATAAAGCAGGTTACCAGTTTTTTTTAATAAAACTGGGTTTTTTATACTTGCCACCCGGAGTCGGATTCCTATCAAAATGATGGGACTCCGCATACCTGGTTTGTGTCTATTCCTTTATATATTACTCGAAATTGTTTTACTTTCAGCAAATTGGTTATCGTGATTAGAATTTCATTGTCAAGTCAAGCATAATTCAATTTGTTGATCACCCATTGCTTCGAAACTGAATCGAATGCCTTGCTCAAATCTACAAAGCATGTATGTAGCGGTATTCTTCTATACTCGTACATGTACATGCATGTAAGCGTACATGCAGACGACTTGCTATGACATGATGTGGTCATATACTAAGGCAGAAGTTTTGCAAGAAAACCGAAAATGATCATTCATGGTCAATATCCTTACTCTTGGATTCTCACTCTGGGGGCGTACCCAAGCTCTTGGGTCCGCACCCCAAGACTACCCAAAACTCAAGAGTGAACCCAAGACCCAACCTTGTCCAATACGCATCCTGCAGCAAATGGAACGTCATTCATCTCCCGATTCATTCATGGATTTAACCCTTAAGTCCTCGGGGTGGCGAAAATCGCCACTTCTTCACATACTTTTTTTATCATTTTGTCAATTCGCACCGCTTTGATACGAAATACACTGACTTTGTTCCTTTTGGTATTTGACACGATACAGGCGTCATCGGTGTGATAAATTTTCAGTGTAAATCTTATTGGCAGTCAACCTCGATTAGTCAGCAGGCGCTATTGACAATTGTTATCAAGGAAAGGTTGAGAATGTAATTCATTCATCGATACATGTCAGCAATGAATCGTCCGTGACGTCTCGCGCTTGCTCAGGCAGTTGCAGCTATCACTGAAATGTCATCTGAAAATGAGGATAGCGAATCCGACCAAGATCAACAAGAGAGTGAGGCAGAAAATATTGACGATGTACACGAACAGCAACGAGAGACAGTCACAGATAGCATGTACGGGCACGGTCGTGGTAGAGGACATTCTCATATTGGTACAATCAAAGCAGGCAGAGGTCGTGGTCGGGGACTTGGTCGAGGACAATCTCATGGACATGCAGCAAGGCAGGACAATGAATGGTTAGATAAGAATGGTATGGAATGGAGCCCTGCCCCACCTCGTCAAGGTCGAAGAAGACAAGAGAATGTTATTCATGAGCAGTGCGGTCCCCGACCTGAGGTACGAAAGGACTCTTTGATCGAAATCTGGGAAAAATTCTTACCTGACTCAGAGCTGCAGAAGATTGTTGAGTATTCTCGCATGAAGGCAGTTGAGCTAGGAATCAACACTGCAGAACTCACCCTCTCCAGTCTGAAAGCAGCAATTGGAGTTATGTATTTTCGTGGAGCAAGTCATGATCAAAGTCTGCCAGCTCGTGACCTATTTACCGAAACTTCGTCAACGTTCTATCGCACAGTGATGAGTCGAAATACTTTCGACCTATGGACACGTGTAATGAGGTTTGACGATAGCTCAACAAGAGAGGAAAGAAAACAATTGGATCGTTTTGCCCCTATACGCGAGTTCTGGGATACTTGGAACAGCAAACTAAGTAGATACTTTTCGCCGAGTGGATTCATTACAGTGGATGAGCAACTTGTAGCATCACGATGCCGATCTCCTAATCGTGTATACAACCTTCAATAGCCAGGCAAGTTTGGTGAGCTAATTCGCTGGTCAGCGGATGCTTAATACCGGTATATCTACAAGGGAAATCCGTACGCAAAGGCACCAAGTGACCCTATTGCAGCAGCCAGGCAAAAGGAGGCAAACAGAACCACCAATCTCGTACTTGATTTGGTTGCCCCCTTTTCGGGTTCTGGGTGCAACATAACAGGAGACAGGTACTTCAGCAGCCTTGAAATTGCATCGAAACTGCTGAATGATCATCAGCTCACTTACCTAGGTACTATGATGGCAAATCGTCGAGAAATTTCAGCCGTGCTGCACCAAAATCGAACAAGAAATACTACTGAGTTTCCTTTCGGTGGAAATGATGCGAAGTCGTATACCCAGTGCTGCTATCAAGCCAAAGAAAAGAAGAAGGTGTTAATGATCTCCAGTGAACACCATGACAGGGCGATAATCAATGATGACCCGCACAAGCCAGATATGATCCTGGAATACAACAGAACCAAAACGGGGGTCGACTCAATCGATCAGATGTGCAAAAAATGCACAGTCCGAAATCGCACTCAGCGCTGGCCGATGGTTCATTTTCAGAACATTCTGGATATAACGGCAATAAACACTTGCACTATCTACACCATCTGCAACCCTGAAAGCACCCAAGGCAACAGGCGAGGCCGGCAATACCTGCTGTTGGATCTAGCCAAACTCCTTTGCAAAGAGCACTGTCTCATCGTCTGTCGCAAACTACAGGTAGGAAACCTGTCGATGTGGAATTGATGAGGCAATTCCTTGGAGTAGGGCGTGACCATGGACTCACAGCACCCACAGCAAGTGTTAGCGGGCGGTGCGAAATCTGCAGGATTGACAAACATGCCAGAGCTGCAAAATACTGTTCGGTTTGTGAATCCAATGTCTGCGCAAGTCATACCAGCACAGTAGTTGTTTGTGTGACCTGCCAATCGCAATAATTTCATTGACACTATATCAATATATGTTCAGAGTGTAAAAAACTGCATAATTGCTTCAATAGAAAGTATATGAATGTAGGTATAACATCATCTTTTTCACTTTTTTGGCGGGTGGTGAAAATCACCACCTCGGGCATCTACGTATATTTCAGAGCCCGAGGACTTAAGGGTTACGGCTTCCTTTTATTGGTGTTGATTCATTACGTTAGGTAAGATATCTATTTGACCTCGTGACAGACAGAGGCATTCAGTTGTTTGATATTTTGTTAATACCTGAAGGGAGCTCGTAAGATAATGCTCCCTTAACACTAGAAGGCCCGAATAATAAAATTACCTAAAAGGCCCAAACTGAGTCATATGACTCAATTTCGAATGTTATTAAAATTATCAAACTTACGGAGGAATTTATGAAATTTATTCTTTACTGCATATATGTTAGAACATATAAGAGCACACATTTTAATATGTAACAAAAATATATTTGATAAAGATAAACAAAACATTGCGGCATCGCAATTTTGACTCAGATAAACAAATCATACATATGGTCTCTATGAAAACTTATGGTCTATAACATTTCGCACATAGATCAGCGGTACATTTTCCACACATAGGTAACTTGCATTGAGCACAGATCACAGTTGTTCGATTTCGAATGCAAAATCGATTTATTTTACAGTTACCTCTCACCTGTTGGGCATTCGATGAAGACAGAGCTGCTGGAGATTGGTGTTGAGAAGTAGCGTCGCTGTTTCGACGGCTGATAGATTCTTTTGTCAGCTCATTTGCAAGCTGAATTAGAAACGTACGCCGAGGTATGCTTGAATTACAGACTTTCCTGTAAATAATCCAAGCATTCAACGCAGCACAATCTAAAACATTACAAAATGCGGCGTATGGCCAGCGTCTGGAGCCAGATTTCGTGGTCATTTGGCGACACATGGAATCAACCATATCTACACCACATTTATTTTTATTGTAATATAAAATTGATTCTGGTTTTCTCTTACCACCGTCTTGACATGTCGGAGAGCTGTGCAGGGTAGACAATACGTAGACTTTCTTCAATACTTTTGCTTGGTAAATGGAAAGATTCATATTTTTTGACTGCAAAATGATCGAATCATGTAAGTCCATCTTCTGTACACTTGGCAGTTCTCGCCGGTTTGCTCTAACAGTTCCAACCAAAGATGTGTGTTTGGCTAGTAGCTCTTCTGCCAATGAACAGGAGGTGAAAAAGTTATCGACGGTCACGTTGTAACCCTTTCCATAATATGGAGTCAATAGTTTCATTACAACATGATGGCCAAGGCCTGTTATGCGAGTATGATCTCTTCCGACGTATGGATGTATCGATAAACAATACTTGTTTTCAACCTCCGCAAGCATCCAAAATTTTATCCCGAATTTGTCCGGTTTACGGGCATAAACTGTGTAAAAGGACATCGTGCTTTTGTTGGCAGCAATTGTTCATCAACAGTTAGAGACGACTCCGGAACATAGGCTTTTTGAGAATTTTCAACAAAGCGCGAAAGTACTTCTGAAAAGAGTCCAAATTTATCCGTCTTCAACCGTTCACTTCTTGTATTGCGATTGTCGAAACGAATATATTTCTTTATCTCCATAAAACGATTCCGTGACATCGTCGCTTTGAACTTTGGACACCCAATATCAACATTCCACATTTCCCTTGCTGGGAAGTTGTTCTGATTTAGAGCACCTCTAAGATATAGTAGTCCAATGAAAGCGTCAAGCTCGTATTCCTCTAACTGAAAATCAGTATCGCCGGTTTTTCTCGCATATTCCACAGAATACTTAGCTATCATTCTTAGCAAGCCAGGATCAATTATGCATCGAAAAGCATCCACAGGTAATTCAATATTTCGACAATAACTCGTAGGTCCTGGTCGTGCGCGGAAAACATTTTGACTCGGTAAACGACCAGCAGTTTGAACAGCATTCTTCCATTCGCGACCATCACGAGACCTGTAAGAGGCGGTGTGGGGAATCGAGGTCGAAGCAGAAGTCAACAAGTCATCTTCATCCGAGCTGCTATCATCACTAACATATTGAACGGTGCAACTATTATTGTCCGCCGAAGATTGATCACTCTCATCTGACAAGGAGTCATCGCTGTCGTCAGGTTCGATATTTCGCAGTCTATGGATTTCCCTTCTCAATTCTTCTGATATAATATCGTTGTATTCATCATCAGAGAGCTCAACCAAAGATACAGCTTTATCAACAGAAAAGCGTCGCTTCATTCTCACGTTAGTTCAGAAGACGATGGAAAGCACAGTGTTACCACTGTTTTATTCACACGCAACCAAGATTCTCAGCATTGATTGGATGTGGCTAATACAATTGCAACGTGGCTGACGTTGTGATACAATACAATGTGGCTGACTGACTATCTCTTTCAATCAATGCTTTCAATCTTCCCCAAAAGCTGTCATGCATTACGCGTCGAGCGGTGTAATAGGCTCATTAGACTTCTTATTCAGAAAACCAAAACGCGAACACACTCTTCAGGCAAGCATACGAAAAGTGAAAAGTAGTAAGAATTAAAGTACTATGAGTCCCTTGACTCAGTTTGGGCTTTCTAGGTATACAAATGTGAATTCACAAATTACTCCAATATGCTTGCGAAAAAAGAAAATATTTGTTTACAATACTTTCGTACACGATAAAAAAATAAAAGTCACGAGAGGGTTATTGAATTCTATTGATATATGAATCACACCACATAGATGAGTATGTATATGAGTCATATGACTCAGCTTGGGCTTTCTAGTGTTAAGATTGAAACACGCTTATCCACCTTATGAGACCATGACGCTATAGGTACCTAACCTTTAGGTAGCAAGGTTGCGAACTTACATTGAAATGGCACCCTGTAGAAGATTTCATCTATTGCAAAATCAGTGTAGGAAACAAAAATCTACGAATACAACGAACACAAATATAAGCGAATAACGTATTATAAGTTTCTCTTGATGCTGAGTGACCACCTAAGATACTTTAAAGGCCCTAGAATCATCCTAAGGAACCTAGCCTTAACTTTGAAATGCTGTAACGTCATTTCTAAGAATCTTAAGGTTAGGTACCTCAAATTGAAATAGGTCCCGGATCATATGCATCTCAAAGTCTTCGCTGCTGAGTCCAATGTTGATTATTTCACATTTTGAGGGATCTAGTTCAAGTCCAATGTCTGTTAGTGCAGAAATGACATTTTGGATATCCTGATATACCGAGGACACTAGTCCTGCAATGGTTCATTATTCAATGGTACCAAATATTCATTGTACCAAATATCATGCACACAAAAGCAATGTTGAATTGACAAAATACAGCAGCGACACGATGACAAAGAAGGAAATCCTTTAAAACGTTCTGTACGCTCACCATTTTGAAATACCGCTCCTACAATCAAACAAGAAATTCCAGCGACAGTTCATTCATCTGAGTGATGATTGTAGGTAAAAAGAAACTTTCAATGTGCTTATTCCAGATAAGCGCTCGCCTGCTAAAATGATGAGAAATTATCCATTAATTAGAATTTCTATCTGTGAATTTGTAAATTGTTCTCACAAACACTGCACTGACCACTTTCAATTAAGACTCCGTGAACCAAATATACCTTTTCCCGAAGCTGTTTTCACAGTCTGCAAAGTTGCTGTCAATCTATTAATAGAAGGATTTAATCTGCAAAGTTTTTGACAAAATTTGCATACTTGTTGTCATTCTAATTATAGAACATTCTAATCTGCATGGCCGGTGTTCCTATCTGCATACCTGTTGTCATAAACATTTAATCAAATGAAAGATTGAAATCAATCGAATATTTAAGTCCAAATAAATTTTCTTAAGCTAGCTTTTCCACAAGCTAGTGCAAAACCTTGTAGAATCATTGACATGTTAGGCGAAGAAAGTAAAAACGATTAATATAAATAACCTCAGAGGTGGGGAGCGTTGTTCATACGGTACATGGAAATCATCTTGTACATGCTATATGTATGCATGTACCACAGCCCATTCATTGTTGTCATCATTGTCCTCTCGCTGATCGTCCTTAATTGCGTGCGGTCCACACATTGAACCCGCATTCGTCAGTGTAAACTAACTTTGATAACACTCCTGTAGACATCATCCATTGTGCGACTACACTGCGTTCCTCTTTCACCTCAGTCGAATTCCACTGGAATGGTATTGCCCTTGTCAGTTTCAAAGTAATCAGTGCGCCATCTAAATGACGCATGATAGTTGTCGTTGAAATACTGAGTCCTGGGTACTTTTCCATTAGAAGCGATCTCATTTCCTCCAGTGTAGCTGTAGGCTTTGTTTCTATGAAACTAACCAACTCATAAATCCTTTCAGATGTCATCTTTCGAGGAGGATGGCCTCCTGTTGCAGGAGCATGGCGTCTGTTTGTTGTTTTAAACTTCCTCACTATGCGATAGGCAGAACGCAAGTTGATGTTCAAGTTCTCAGCTAATTCTATGTAGTCTCAGCCTTCACTGTATGCATTTATGATACGATCACGGTCAACTTGCGAAATTCTTGATCCGGGCATGACTAAGACGCGGGCAGAAAATGACAATTAGCTAGCTGTCTTAGCGCTTTTGTCGAGACGAGGGCGGCCGTAAAACAATACAATGACATCAACTGCGCAGATTGTGACAACAACAAAGTTGCTCGGAATTCCCTGCAGAAAAATTCTGCTGACGACATTCATGCGTCACAAGTACGCGGTTGATGATGATTAAGACCTCTGATCTGACTTTGACATCAAGTTTGCAGATTGTGACAACAGCTTCGGGAAAAGGTATATTAAATTCGTAATCCAACATTGAAAAATTGGATAATAGTTGTCAATGACTACACAATGTACACAATTAATCAATATAATAATGGGCTATTTTATATGAAACAATACTACCACATCACTCAAAATTCTCCAAGAAAACCATGCAATTTGCTGTCAGCAGCTTCCACAACTACATAAGCAATATATCAAACTTCCATTCCAGTCTACTATTATCTACTTCTATTATTTTCACTGCTTTTTGAAAGGAGTGCCCAGTTCAAGCACTATTATCTTCTTCTGAACGGACGTACGGTAGCGCGTACTGGAATCAAATCTGGGTAAGCAGGATGATAAATCTGATAACACTCCTATTGAAGATATTCTTAAGACCGCAACAAAGGATGAATTTGTAGACTCGTATTTGAGGCAATTGACTATTATACATGTACACAGTCAACTCAATAACTCTGCAATTCTAGAAAAAATGAAAGCTGCTATAGATGCTGATTTTGAAACATTCATCTCTCTACGACAAGACCTCTTTCAAGGCTGCAAGATATTGATGAAATTCAAAATAATAAGAGCAAAGAATTAAAGGGTAGAAGAGAAATGCGCACTATCCTTCACGACATAATAACACTTGGAACGTGTCTAGTTCAAAAAACAAGTTCTGCTGATCTCGACAAAATACTCATCCAGAAACATCGCAATCCAATGGAAATAAGTTCAAATCAAAATGATATGATTAGCCATCCTTTACAAGTCATCACAGAAATGAAGTCTGAATTGGATCAACTGAAGTATGAAATTTCTAAATTACAAGAAGAACGAAGTCAAAACAATGCAGAAACTCAAAAACTAAAAGCTGAAGTTGCAGAAAAATTTGAGAGAAATTTGAATCTCCAAAGTCTGAGCTTTATGAAAAACTTGAGGTTGTTCAAAAACATTTGCATGATCTTGAATCAGCAGACAGATTTCCAAAAAGACTCCGATATCACCTCAAGTGACGAAGAAATTAACGCTATACTAACGATTGGATAAAGGTTGAAAACAAAAAGAATTAGAAGAAGTCAACTCACAACCATGACATTCACAGACAATCACATTATATTGATCCATTTGTAAAATCTACAGAAAATGCTATACTTTCTAATGATCAAAAATCATGCACTCTGATAGAAATACTTCTGGTGATAGTCTATTTGGATCTCGCACCAATACTCCAAAAAAAGTCAATTTTGAAATAGTTGGATCAAACACAAATTGTACAATCCAAGGAGTAGATAGATTAAGGAAGGTTCATTTCTACATTGGTAAAATAAACCTGAAACATACAGTGACTGAATTGCAAGAACATTTGCTATCGATTGGTGTGAGAAATATTTACGATATAATTGAATTATTCCCTACAAAATATAGTAGGTATGACAGGCAAAGTAAATCATTCCGAATAACCATATCTCAGAGTGATTCGAGCATAATAACCAATTCTGAATATTGGGGTTATAATGTGACTATTAGACCGTTCCGCCAAATCAAATCTCAGCAGCCCTTTTGTCAAAATCGCCACTCAGAGTGGCGTTCCAGGTATCAATACGATAATGGTGTCAGACAATCCGAATCCACATGGGAGATAAAAGTCAATCAAACTACTGGGACCATGAATACAGCAAATCATATTACCATCCCTGGTATCTTACAGCTAGATTCCTACGAAAACTTGCCACCAAGACATCAGAAAAGATGGGAATAATTTATCTATACGACTTATAACCTACAACTGCGGTAGTTTTAGGAAAAATGCCATGTTCGTGAAAGACAATTTGATAAAATATTGATAAAATATTGACGCATGTGGATTTACATGCATGTGTTCTCATCATTATTTATGTTCATGTATATCATCAATGCCCTCAGTGACTTGTTAATTTCATTGTTATCATTTTATCACCCTTGAATTCATCGCAATACAATTACCAGTGGCGTCTTCTCCGTACCTGCGAGGCCTTCGGCGCATCCTCAAAAATAATTTTCCAACAATTATAAAAATGAAAAGTGTCATCATTCATTCAAATTCGATAGCTTCTTATGACAGCTGTGCACAGCTTTCCGTTTCAAAGTCACGCTCAACCTCATTGAACAGTTTTGCAGCACGTGCTCGAATCACAGCTGTTTTCTTCGAACAATTAGACACACAAGCTAGTCGTGTGTTCAGACGGAGCATTGATGTTCAGACAGAGCGAAAGAGAGTTGTGTGCGTGTGAGGCAGTAAGCGCACGCGCCCGCGACAATATTGGCTTTTCCAATTTTTGCAATGAAATTCTATGCGATTCTTGATTGAGGCGTGGTATCTAAATATAGTAAGGGAAGTGCCACCCAATTGTTCCTGGATTCGCTTTATGTCAGAGATGCCACTACGTCAACAGTAGCAGATGGCTGACGTTCAGACAAGACTGTGATCAGATGATGAGCGTTCTCCAATGAATGCAGAGTAATGCATCTGACTCGAACACCCAGATTCGCCAGAATTCCATAATTTGTTTTTACGTGATTAATGTGACACTATGTTTAGTACTGCAGATGAGATCATCACGCCGTTCGTCCGAAGGGAATATACTGAAAAGATGACAGTCGTCAAGCAAGGTAGGCCAACACCTGATACAAAAATTGAAAGTACTCACAGAGAAAGAAATAAGAAATACACAAGACATTTTGATGCATCAAAATATCAAACATGTGAGCGGCTGACCGGCCATGAGAAACGCAAGAAACTGTAGACCTTGCCTCCTTTTTTCTCGAGAAAATGTGGTGTGGACAGAGAGGGGATGTACGAGTAGTAATCTGTTCCTTCAGTAAGGCGGTTAAGCGACATGATCAATCACTTCTCATGTGCACATTCACTTGGCATTAAAAAATGTTCGGGAAATTGTCATTAAAAATTCAACTTTTATGAAAATTAATGTTGTAACATAAAAAATGTCTGGTATAGAAATAGTATTCCAATGCCGAGTGAAGGCCTATGGTCTGGGCGCACGGGACGCCACTGACAATTACCATTCATCGTAGTTAACATTGAAACGAAGCATGCCTCTTCTAAGAACGAAAGGTGGGCTTACTTTACCGACAATCTGACAATCTTACTTTACCGACAACCGCTCGTCATCTGTGTCGGAAATATCTTCGTTAATGGCGTCATACGAGAGGACATTGGTATATCTCATTTTTCAAAAGAAAAAACAGGTTTTCTGCTCCCAATTCTATATTCGGCGCAGTATATGAAATAATGAAATAGGAGTTATAAGGCACCAAATTTTCGCTACACAGTAGCTTGTTCACGGTGTATAAACAAAATCGGCAAATTACAGTATGGAATGACACACTATATATTGTCACAAGGAAGTCAGTTCATGTCGTCGGTTGATGGTTGGCCGAAGTTTTCCAATTGATGACGCTTCCTCTATACGAGCTTCAACCGCTGTTTGGTGCCTACTAAGAAATTTGATGTCGTAATCAAGTATGGTGTGACACTCATCTCGATGCATTGATTTAATATGTTCAGAGAGGGCACTAGAACTTGATCGACTATCTATTCTGCGAGAATGTTCATAATAGCGAATATAAAATGGACGAGCAGTCTTAGTCTGTCCAATGTAAAAGCTATCGCAAAATTTACAAGTAAAACAATAAACAACATATCTGCAATCACAAATACAATCATGAAGAACAGCACAGACATCGCAATTAGCATGGTTGTCTCTTAAAGTGGAAGAGCGAAGGGCATCTTTCATTTGTTTGCATGGTTTAGAAACTAAATTACCATCAATATTGTATTTCTTAATAAGTTTGTTGACTTTTCTGTGTGTGCTATCATTTATGAAATTAAGATTCAAAATGCTCATAATTTTATTTTTGAAATTACTTTTGTGATTTTTCTTTTTCTTTTTTTCCTTCTTGTTTTCGTGATTTTTAAATCCGTTAAGTTTTAGTTCCTCACTTAATCGCTGATGGGAAGTCTCTTTTATATGATCATCTGAGCAACGCTCAGCAACGTAGTTGTATTTGTTCGTAATGTAATTATTTTTTACATGAGCCAGCACCCAACTATCAACCTTCAAGTTGTTACCAGAATGTATCTCTTTTTTATACCAATCATACTGTAGTCCTTTTTCATTGATCCAAAAAGAAACATCAAGGAAATTCAGTTTACCGTCAGACTGTGGAACTTCTAAAGTAAACTTTATGGAGTCATCGATGGAGTTAAAAACATCTAAAATCCTATCTCTAAACTCAAAATTTCTTTTGAATGGACCCAACAAAATATCATCAATATAGCGATGATATATAGTTATGTTGATACTTTCAGATCTCAAGATACCTAGAGCCTTCTCTTCAAGTTGATTCAAATAAATCACAGCAAAAAGAGGCGAATAATGAGCCCCCATGGGACAGCCTTTGATTTGGCGATAAATGTCATTGTCGAACTTAATAAGATAGTTATACGCAGTAAATGTGATCATTTTTTCCAAATCTTCTATTTTGAAACTAAAATTGTTAATAGCATGCCAATGACGTTGGCAAAACTGTATAATAGTTTCAATACCTTTACCTATAGGTATGCTGGGATATCAGTTAACCATATCAAGAGACATAAACATTAGATTTTTCTCAGTAAAATTAATTTCCTGAACTTTTCTTATAACATGTTCAGAACTAGTAAAATGCGCTGGCACAAATTGTAGGAGTTGGCACAGAAACTTAGAAATTAGCCAATTAATCTTTTCAGTAGGCGTACCTATCGCTGAGGCAATTGGGCGAAGCGGAAAACCATGCTCTCCCTCATGTTTGTGGTCTTTTATCAAACTATAAAAAGAAGCCGCCTGAGAGCCAGTAGTTAACAGTCTGTCGGAAGTGCTGCGATCAAATTCATACTTTTTACAAAGACTTTCATCATTTCATCATTTGATTCATCAAGAAAATCATTTTGTTGGCTTGGTTTTCGATTTTGCGTACACTATCAACGCTAACTTTTTGATAAGTACGAGTATCAACATCTTCAAGAATTAGTCTGGTACGACTGCAATAGGTAGCTATTATTTTCTACTACTACCAAGCGATTAGATTTATCCGACGCCACAGCCGACAGTCTGTTGTTATTCGAAAATGATTTAGTTTGCTGTATATCCCTGTGCATAGACTTTATAAGAAGTTTTCTTTTTCGTTTTATTCATTTCGCTTTTTATAATCTCCATCGACTCATACTTGAAAAATTTCAAATTGTTTTCGGACTCAGTAGATATTTTAGGTGGCATTTTTACAGTATTCTTAGGAAAAGGAATATACAGATCTTGTTCTACATTTTGTGCGTTACATTTTTTCTGTTACGCAATTTGCGCGTCGTCTGCGGTCGTCTGCGTTGCCGGTTGAACCACAGATGAACCGCTAAGCATGTTTTGTCTTCCCTGAGCATGAAATTGAGGTCCTATTGTTTAGCCTCTGATACATGCAGACACATGAGACGCAAAGTCTAAATAACAGGACTGCCAACTATACTAACTTATATAACAGATGTTGCAGCAATGCCACACACAACCACGGATGTTTAGGGTCATGTGTAATTACGCGCAGTTTACGCGTGAATTACGCGTGATTGAGCGTGGCATGTCACCTATTGCAGTATTCCATTTCATCACAGTTGCACATCGCGGCCAGGTGCGACATATTCATCCGTTTATTTACCTGGTGCTTTTGTGGCCTTTCTGGTTTATGACGCATCAGACGAAGAAGCTCAACTAAGCTGTCGCCCATGTCTTCACAATTTGCCTGACCGTTTTCAGGTAACTGTTCCAGTACTCTATCACGATTCAAAGGAACGATCCCGGTCTTTTCGAATCCCGATATCATATTCTGCGATCCTTTACCTTCAAACAGCTATCCATGTGTCTAAATCGATGAGCTTTGGAAGGACATTTTTTGGAATTGACGGCAAATTGTGTCCATGGCTATGTTTCCACCCAGTCAGCGTTTGTCTCCACACACTTCAAGGGTACGAAAAAGGCATTGTCTAGCGGCTTTGAATTTCTGGTCATCACCTACCGTTTTGCACAGGATCGTAAAAACCGAATCCAATATATCTCAAACTGCAATAAACGGCCCTTCAATAGGCCTACATAATATGCAAACATATGTTTACATCATTTGAACAAAATGTAAAACATCATCACAGCTACATAGTCGATTAATAATCTGTTTTAGTGATCAATAATCATAATTAACATTTTTGACCAGCTTTACTTCATGAAAATCCTTTCAGTGCAATAGAAATCCATTTTTATTACTTCAGGATAACCTGTGCCATCGACCTCCGGGGTAACTTGTGCCACGAAAATAGAATAATTTTACTAAAATTGGTCTCACAACTTCAAAAATTAGCCAATTTTTTTCATTGTTTTCATCATCTCATACCAATACTCCACATAATAGGATGTCTGAGTGTTAACTAAATTGAAATAGTGCATCAGTACTCACTACATGAAAGTTTTTTGCAATTTGAAAAAGTGCAAAAAAGTGACTTTTTTACAAAAAGTCTCAGACAATCTAAATTTCGTAGGAAGTCTCAGAACAGAAGTAACTTTTTGCTAAATTGATTCAATTTTACAGGAAAAATAATTACAAGACCGACAATATTATTATAAATCTTACGGATGGATATGAAGGTCCCAAAACGACCGTGGCACAAGTTACCCCAGCTGGCACAAGTTAACGCAGCTGATGCACTAGGTGACATGCCACGCTCAATTGCGCGTAATTATACATGACCCCAAACATGCGTGGCTATGGGGGACATTGCTGCAATATCTGTCGGTAGTCCTGTTATAAAGACTTTGCGCCTCATGTGTCTGCATGTATCAGAGGCTAAACAATGTGACAGGACCTCAATTTCATGCTCAGGGAAGACAGAACATGCTTAGCGGTTCATCCGTGGTTCAAGCGGCAACGCAGACAACCGTAGACGACGCGTAAACTATAAACGGTCGCCCGCGCTTATTCATAAGCATTCCCCATGTTTTAACAGCATCAGATCAAGTGATTTCTGACTCTTAGTGCAGCGCGCATGTACGCGGGTAGAAGAATAGAATGTCCTTAACCACGGATGTTTGGGGTGTTCCGTAATTACGTGTGGCATGTCACCTAGTGCGGTACCACTAAGCTCCATGAAATTGTCATTAAGGGAACAATGTACTTATTCATTCAATCTTTTTTAGAATATCAAAAAAATCACACACGAATTCTCAGTATCTGTTCGGATAACCCTTATTCTTCATAGCCAATCGAATTCTGCGAGAGATTCCCACACACTTCCCTTTTTGTGATGTCGCAACATCACAGTCTTCGAATCCCATCATAGACATCGTCAAGGCAGGTTTATTCGCTTGCCTTGAAGCCTTCCCTTGAGCACTTGCCATAAATTTCGATTGGATTGAGGTCGGGGTGCTTCTAGTCAATCCAGTAGGTCTACTTAGATGTTCTTCTCCCTGAACCAAACCATTGAAGCTTTGGAAACATGGCGGGTGCAGTTGCACACTGTCTTTCTGAACATTAACCGGGGTATTCAATGACTCCTAGATACCCATTTCATTGCAACATACGAAATAAAGTTGCACAATAATAATAAAATACGTTTATTTGTAGAATGAAAATCGATACAGCAAGAGATGTTTACACATGGAAAGAAAAAAGGAAAAGGAAAGGAAGCGAATATTTTGAATGAATATAAATCGAAATAGTACAAAGAATTTCAAGTAAACAAGATACATAATAATATCAGTCGTGTCAACGTGCATACATCATCTACAATGTAGAAAAATGCACTGTAAGACTCACAGGCGTATTTAACACAATATTAACCGTTACTGCAGGTATTAAGTAAGTAACATGTCCACGGGAAGAATGACCACAAGCGTCTTGAAGTCCTGGCCTCTGGCTGATTAAACTGACCAGATCTAGGCAAGCGTGGGGGAACCAAAGCTTGAAATGGATGATGTTGAGTACATTCACACTTCAGGAGAAAAGAGCAGGCTTTTGACTCACGAACACTAGACTTTGCGGAAATGGTTACAATCGCATTGTTTTCCGCATATTAAGCGATGCACACGTCTCTGCAATTTCTCAATCTTCTCCTTCGTCCTTTTGGGGAGCCAGGCAAAAAGAGGCGCTGCATACAAAATTAGCGACAACACAATTGATTTGTACACCATAATGAGTCTTTCTTTGGACATAAGCGGTTTCAAAGTTCGGATAACATATAGTCGTTGTGATGAAAAACGGAGAACCTTCGAAAAGTGACTGTTCCACGTTAATGATGAATTCCAGGTAACTCCCAGAATCTTCAATTCCTCAACAACATCAACATCAGGATACACGTAAGGATATCCGTTTGTGCGCCGAATAACCATTTGTTTTGTCTTCGCCAAATTCAAACGCATGCCGTTCGCGTTGATCCACTCAATGACAAGAGACAAGAACCCGAGGAAGTGCTTTGTTTTGATACTGGCTCGATAAGAGTAAGGTCATCGGCATAAACTACCATGGTACCATCAAGCTCTAATGATGCAATGGGTCCCATGAAGATGGCAAACAGCACCGAACCCAACACAGAGCCCTGTGGAACTCCTGAAGTGCAGGCGATTGTTGGTCTATACATGCCATTTACTTTAAGCCGCTGCATTCGGCCGTCGAGATAGCTTTTCAACCAAGAAAGGAATCCACTGTGAATTTCGGCGTCAAGCAGACGAGTGAGCAGTATGTCATGCCTTGTTATGTCAAAAGCCTTCATCAAGTCAAGACATGTGATGCGAACAGCTAAAGTGTCACAGCGGTCAAGGTATCTCGTAACACTGTCGTGCATCATCATGAGAGCACTGTCTGTAGATCTGTTCTTGCGGAAAGCATGCTGTGATGATCCATACAGCGGCCGAAATTGATCTCTCATGGACCTAAGTATCAGGCGTTCAAGAATCTTGCTAAAGACTGTTGTCAAGGAGATTGGTCGAAAGTCAGATAGAGATGGTGATCGCTTTTTGGGAAGAGGCACAACGTCGGATAGTTTCCAACATGCAGAGAAAACATATTCACTGATGGATCTTTTGAAAATTTGGAACAGAGGAAATGAGAGATAGTCAGCTCCATCACGCAGTAAGGGGTTAGGGATCCCATCACATCCAATAGCCTTTCTTGCTTTGAGTCTTTTGAGCTCTCTCTTCATATCATCTTCAGTAAACTCGCAAGTCCATGGATCGCAATGCCCCACATCACAATGAGAAACTGGTGTCTGGATGTAATTTTTGCTCAACTGACATTGCAGATTCACAAGAAAGTCATTCACTACACCGTTCTCGCTGATCAACGCATCAAGACTCCTTGATTGTTTCTTCCCCCTGACCTCATTCACCACTTTCCAGAAGTCCTTGCTTGATTTCGAATTTCCCTGAACCCATATAGCCTTCGCTTTGATTATCTCTTCCTTCACTTTCATTTTGTAGTGGTCGTATAACTTCCATTGTCGAGTCCTGTAGGCAGTCCACCTCATGTTGATAAGATGCTTCAGGACCGGAGTGACCCATGGTTCATCACTTCTCGAAAAGGTAACAAAGGACGTGGGAATATATGACATGGCAGCATACAGAAGAGAATAGAATTCCTCACACATTTGATCGATTGACTGACGGCTATGAATCACAGAAAAATCGATGTTAGAGAGTACATAGAGAAACTCATCGACATTTGACTGACGAAAATCCCACACTTTAACGATTGACTTCAACGAAAAATCGCAGTTCTTGCCGTAAAAACAAACAGTGTTGTGGTCAGACGATGATAAAGGTGGACCAACACAAGGTTCATCGCAATAAGAGTCAGACAATTCAGTATTCATCCATATCTGATCTAAATACGCATCATTGCGCGTTGGAGATTTCACGCAATTTCGCAACGAAAATTGTTCAACAAAAAAAGAATTTACAAATTTGCTGAAGTCGCCGCCAATCAAAATGTTCGATTTAGGGTACAACAGCAGCTCGGAATCTAAAACTTCAATAAAGAAATCTTCTACTTGAGAATAATCAGCAGCTTTCAGATTTGGCGGAATATAAACGCATACAACGAACAAATTCATGCATAATATTCTCAAAGACAAAAACTCAATTGCATTGCGTTGATCATAGGTGTTGACAGAAGTACAAGAATAACTGTTGCTAACATATATACAAACACCGCCGCCAACCCGTCCTGTACGGTCTGTACGATATAGATTGTAGGCACTCTGACATAAAACACTGTCCGAGACATTGCAATGTAGCCACGATTCCGTGATAAAGATGATGCAAGGCCTGACAGATGAGATGATGACAGATAATGCATCAATCTTAGGAAGCAGTGATCGGGCATTGCATACTCGTAACATCAATGTAGGAGCACTTCCTTCAAACGTCTTTTTAAAATCATTCACATCAAATTTTTAGTAGGCCTCGTCGTTTGAACTTCGTTTCGACTCATAACTTTGTTTCTATAGATCATTACATCCTCTCCGTTCTTCTTTCTGTCCTGTAATCCCCTTCTTAATCGACCATGTTGCTCCATTTGAAATTTACTTCGATCGGAATTGATTTACGCATTGTTATAATTCTCGCAATGTCGTAGCTTTCTAGCATTTCTCAAGAGCGAGGTCTTGATATTCTGATCAGCCAAGGAAACACGCAGAAGTCGAGGTTGATTAAGTCTCGGCTTGCCCAGACGGTGTAAGTTCTTGATATCCTCATCTTTTGTGGAAGGATCTAGCTTAGTTGCCACCTCAAGCACCTTTGCACGGTCATAATCCTTCCGCTCTTCCACTGAGCCATCGATTTCTGGGATACCAGCCACAATAATGTTGTTCATGCGGTACATGCGCTCATCAATCTCTTCTGCCATGAAGTCTAAGCACCCCGTAACAAAACTCTCCAGACTCTTCTTTATGTTGTCGATCTCATGTTCATGCCTCGACACAGTTGTTGTGACTTTATTTCATTTGTCTTCTATAGTCTGCACTTGCGAACGCACACCTTCAAGAACATCAGACAATCTTCTGACTTCACTTTTAAAAGTGTTGATCAACTCATCTTTGCAGGCATTCAAAATTCCTTCAACATCCGACAAGGATATACCCGAAGCGGCCGGAACACTCCTTGAGCGAGTGTCACGAGCAGTAGCGTTTTCATTGGTCATTGCAACACATTAAAAGAAATCAGAATCAGCCAGGAATCGAACTCAGGAAAACGCAGGCACCAGTGCACAGTCCAATGACCTTAACCAACTAACCACGATCACAACGCTGAACTCCGCACGGCCAAGACGACCAGAATCGACGAAATCACAAAAATGACCTTGAATGACCACCACGTAGAGAACTGGCCACGCTGATCTGCGCATGCGCAGTAGGTCACAAACTCACTCAAAATGTTTGAGCAGCTATATCTCGGATTCTAAAGGACCAATTGAGTAACGAATAGTACCAATCGACGCAGTAGATGACGAGGAAGAAGGGGATATCAGATTCTAACACTTGAGATACCACAACGACGAAATATATGACGAATACACCGATGCCATCAGACTAATGGTTTTTTCGCCTGCTTCTTGAAAAAGTCAAAATTGATTGAATCATCGGAGATAGTCAAAGTGAAATCAAATAATGATATTGTACCATTTGTTGAGTGTTCGATAGTGAAATCAATGTTCTCATGTAGCAAGTTCATTATCTCTTGAATTTTTATTGCTTCGTCTTTTGATGTCGTTAAAATGAAAATGTCATCTACATATCGTGCATATAAACCAATGTTTGATTTCACTTTGACTATCTCCGATGATTCAATCAATTTTGACTTTTTCAAGAAGCAGGCGAAAAAACCATTATTCGTGAATTACATGTCAGCCCTTCCAATGAACAACAAGATAAATTTTGGTCATAACGAACAAAGACGAATTACATAACGCTGCAGTACCAAAAGTAGAAAACTCAAAGCGCTGCAATATTTCTCAAAAGTACTGGAACTGAATAACTATCTGAAAGATCTCAAATATGTGACAAGAAATAACATCAGACAAGAACACAATGAATCCGTAGAATATTCATATTACAAGATCCTTTACATCTCAGATAACATTAACAACAAAATCAATACAATATTTCAAGAGTTCAAGCTTCCTGTTAGAATAACTCACGAATCTTTCACTTTCAGAAATGCACTGAACAAACAAAAGCAAAAACAACAAACATGTAGCTGGAAATCATGCCTGAATCCTGAAAAAGAAATATGTCTCAAAGAAATACTAGTATACGAAATAAAATGTAACAAATGCTAAGAACGCTACGTCGGAAGCACAATAAGAAAAATGCATACCAGAATCACTGAACATCTCAAATCAAAAGACTCATCAATGTTTAAACATCTCAAGATATGCCAAACCAACGACCAACAAATATCAGTGTCAATTATAGACCATGATAGAGATCTAATAAACCTAAGATTCCGTGAGGCTATGCAAATCAAGATTTTGAAGCCATCTATCAACAACAAAGATGAGCTATCAGATTTTCATACTCTAATTTTCTAATGTCTCTGTACATAGCATTTCAAATTCTGTGTCCTTTTTGTATTTATCTAGCCTAGTATTTTCTATCCTTGTAAAACTTGAGAATGGAGTCATAACCCCGAAATATTGTTTTTGAAAACTAATAAAATAAAGTTATTCCATCAAATATTTTATTCAACTATCAGCAGCAAGGCTAACAACATAATCATAATCAATATCAGAAAATAACTATGTATTTGATGATAGTTTTTTTCATGATCGTGAGCACTTAACTCCTTAGTTAAAACATTGAATGAACTGTTCGAAAAAGTTACTATAAAGGTATAGGTTCTTTTACTTGCTGCCAAAGATATTAAGAATTGAAACTATGCTTGCAACACACTACTCGTTTTTCATGAGAAAATAATTATATAGTTGGTTATAAGTATATTTCATAATCGTGAATGTTCAAACACCTAAAACGAACTGTTCGAAACAGCTATCAAAAGTACCGTCAACTTGGGTAAGCGCCAGCTGGGGTAACTTGTGCTACGGCCGTTTTTGTACCTTCACATCCATCTGTAAGATTTATAATAATATTATCGGTCTTCTTATCATCTTCCCTGTAAAATTGTATCAATTTAGCAAAAAGTTGCATCCGTCCTGAGACTTCCTACAAAATTCGGATTGACTGAGATTTTTTTGAAAAAAGTCACTTTTTTGCACTTTTTCAAAATGCAAAAAGCTTTTATGCGGTGAGTATTGATGCACTATTTCAATTTAGTTACCACCCAGATATCCTATTATGTGGCGTATTGGTATGAGATACGAAAAGGAATGAACAAAATTGGTTTATTTTTGAAGTCCTGAGACCAATTTTAGTGAAATTAGTATATTTTCGTGTCACAAGTTACCTCGGAGGTCGATGGCACAGGTTATCCCTAAGTACCGGTAATAAAAATGGATTCCTATTGCACAGAAAAGATTTTCATGAAGTATAAGCTGATTAGAAACATTAATTATGGCTATCAGTAAAATAGATAATTAATTGACTGTAACAGTGAGTCCTGTAATGATCTTTTTCATTTTGTTCAAATGATGTAAACATATAGGCCTATTGAAGGTACGCTTTTTCGAAGTTTGAGATATACTGCATTCGTTTCCTGCGATCCTGTGCGAAACGGTAAGTAATGAACAGAAATTCAAAGCCGTTGACATTGCGTTTTTCGCACCTTTTAAGAGTGTGTGGAGACGAACGTTGACTGAGTGGAAACATAGTCATGGACGCAATTTGCCCTCAATTCCAAAGGATGCCCTTCCCAAGATCATCAATTTAGACACAATGGATAAGCTATTTGAAGGTAGCGGATCGCAGAATATGATATCGGGATTCGAAAAGGCCGGGATCGTTCCTTTGAATCGTGATAGAGTACTGGAACAGTTACCTGAAAACGGTCAGGCAAATTGTGAAGACATGAGCGACAGCTTATAGTTGAGTTTCTTCGTCTGATGCGTTATATACTCGTATAACATAAAAGCCACAAAAGCGCCAGGCAATCAGATGAATATGTCGAACCTGACCGATGTGCAACTGTGATGAAATGGAATACTGTACTTCATCACCAAAATGCAGGAGAACAGACGCGTCGAATCTATGACATCTCATGCCGATTCACCGCTTGAGTCTGTCGGGGACGTGTCTCAGAATTCACATGCAATGTCACTCGATCATCAGCATCACCCGATACAGGGAGTCGAAGAAATTGCTATTGGAACTTTGACTGAGGGTGACTGGGTTCTCGTCAAACTCAGTTTGCTTCGATCAAACAGCATGCGACATTTTTTAGGACAAGTGCTGACCATTCATGGAAATGCCGATTTCACAGTAAAGTTTGTGCAACAGTATCGGGACGAAAACGATCAATTCATCTTCCAGAGAAAGACGATATTTCCTACATTGATCACAAGCAGATTGTCGGTAAAGTAAGCCTATCTGTCGTTCTTAGAAGAGGCGTGATTCGTTTCAAAGTCAACTGGGCTGAATGGTAATTGTATTGCGATGAATTGTGCGATCTTGTGGAGTGCCCCACCGGCCACCGGTACCTGTGTGTAGGCATATTCCAGCTTTTGCTATCTACCAACTTCAATTAGGCTAAACAATGATACATTAATTCCTCGAATGATCATTACAGGTGCACAAAAACCCTTTCATTTCCTATTTTCTATGCGATCTTCACATCAAACAATGATATACTATCGATGTTTGATCAATTTTAAGGAAAAATTACCCTTTTTATGATATTTGCTTTTATATTTTTTACATATTCTGGATGATCTCCGAGTTTCATGTACGATTGTTATTGTTTTAATACTGCAAAATAAATAAGAAACATTTGGTTTGTGATTTCAAGCAATATCTGTAAGCAAATGACCGGATTAATACAACATGCGATGAGTGGCACAAGTTGCCCATTTGATGGAGTAACTTGTGCCATTTTTGGCGGGTCCTAGTAACAAAAGTAGGCCTATAGCTAGAAAAAAATTTAAAAGTTGTGTGTGGTATTTCTAGACCCCGAAGTTTAGTGCAATACAGGTTTGGAGTTCTAAAAAAATTCCTTTGGACGCAGTCTAAAAAAACGCTAACAAGTGGCACAAGTTACCCCCAGTTGACGGAAATCTAAGTTTCAATGGAATGCGTGAACATTTTGCAATCTGCTACTTATACAAACTTTTTTATAAGAAATTTTTTTATCTTTGACGCGGGTTATTGAATGAATAACTTATGAGATCGTGAGCGTTCAATTACATGAAAACAACTGCAACCTCAGCTTTATCCACTAGAATAGAGTTCGCAAACATTAACATACTTGATATAAACAATAGACGTTTTATCAAATGAAGCATACCTGTTATCACGACAGCGAAAGTAACATTTACTTAACGAAAGTTCAAAAAGCGTATCTGTTTCTTTAATATAGGTTTGGCTTATGTAATTAGACGTTCAAATACTTGATACGAACGGTCATTTTACGATTCCAGTGAAAACTGCGTTCAAATCTAGTTTCCGAACGTACTTTTCTTGGGTGGATGTCGTCCTTTAAATTTCAAATGCATAAGATCCTGCATGCAGTTTACAAAGATTAGGTTTTAGGCCTACTATACCCATGCTTGCAAAAATTTGAGAAAAATTGAATCACGTTAACCCTAACAGGACCGGGCGACTTTTGGCGTCGTAGGATCCGAGGATCAAGAAAGTGCCTTCCTCAAATTTTCCATGTTCCGATGGATAAAACTTGTTATGTGTAGGCCTATAGATACATATGATATTTATTTCAACCAGTGGCGTCGCGTGCTCCCAGACCATAGGCCTTCGCTCCAAAGTGGATTCCTATTTTCTGCAGCAGACAACATGAACTGCATAAAATAATTAATTTGAAGCTACTGTATCTTAATTTCAATGAATTTTCAATCACTTGTACAAGCACATGATCATTCAAGTCATGATGGCATCCATGACTACAGAATGAAATAGAATGAGAAATAGATACTGATATTTAAATGAAAGGTACACTGAAGTTCATAGACTACCCAATGTAGATTATTCTGTATGTGAATTGTGATTCACTGTGACTGCCTCTTTTTCTGAACCGCCTCATAAGCATGCAATCCTGAGCTGACTGCTCGTCAACACGACTCTTGTCTTCCCAAGATTTTAAACGTCAAATGACAATGAAAATGTAATGTTGATTTCTCACATGACGCTTGATCACCTTGGCGAGATGACTATAGAGAACATTCACTCTCAAAGAAGCTCTCACCAACGCAAGACTCTGTTGTGATTATTATAGCTTGTCAATCACTTGCATGTTTCAAATTTAGGGCTGCTAAAATGTTTTTTGTGCTCCTCCTCATATTCTATCCCTTGAGAGTGGTTTAGTTTTTATTTCAATGCCATAAACTTCGTGTACGGTGGTTCTTCTTTCTGCATAATCCCTCGGACGACTGGCCAGTATAGAAAATAACCACTGTTGAAATCGACACCATAAGACAATATCACAAATATGCCTTGAATCATTATCTCTGACTGAATCCCACATCAAATTATAGAACCTTCATCGCTATCTCTTTTCTGCGGCTTCTAACCTTCCGATCCAACATTCAGCCATTGGTGAACGCAGACACGACGATTCAACGCGTCATCATCTCCAAAATTTGGCGAAGCCACGAATAGGGAAAATTTGCGCTTTCAGATTGCTGAATCTAAGAATTTATGAATAGATCTTTTCTTGCATTGCTGCAATATATTTGCTTCTTCGTTTCTATCGGGAGAAGACGAATCTAACTACACTAGTTGACCGGTGTCAGTTAATGTACAGTCATTTGTCTGACCATTTGCTAGCAAAGTGTCACCAAAGTGTCAGTTACGTGACAGTTGAATTATCTGGCGTGATATTCCGTATTTTGACTACTTTTACAAATATTTTTAGCAGCATGATGGTCGTGATGGATCACGAAAGGAATTGTATACTAATTAATAGAATTTCTCTTTTTTCTAGTTCTTGCAGTCTCTCATTTTCATGCATTCGATTGACTTCAATACCGAAAAGTTTAGCTGTAATGTATATTTTTAAATGGAATTTACATTCTGTAGAATGCAGAAATTTAAGAAACGAATAGGATAAAGGTCGGCCTTTCATACATTTTTATACATAAGTACTTATTTTTATAGAATCTGTGAGACTAAACCCTTGCAGCATTGAAACGATTTATCACGATTGAAGACGGTTCAGCTCGTCACAAAAAGCACATCTCAGCTGGCGTAAAATGTCCGTGAACGAGTCGTCTCTGACTTCTGAAGACGAGTAATGGCGAGTTTATGTGACCAGTTTTCTGACGAGATATGTATATGCTATTATCGATGCATCCAAGCATAGCGCCCTTCCAAACTCTCTGAAGACAGCCCTAGAGCCGAGAGAATGATGGACTCGAACCATCTGGCGCACTCAGACGCACCAAATCTATCATATGATCTCTAGCACTGACGCTGTGACTGGGTCACGAAACGTTTGCTGTTTTGTAAACTATTTTAATTTCTTTTATTTTACTTTGAAACAGCCGTAATTAAAGGGAGTGCCTACATTGATTTCTTTTCTTGATCGACGATGAAGAACTACCTCCCGTATCAGGCTATCAACTAACTAAATCTATGATAAACTACATGGTTTTTTATCACTTAGTTATTGAAGACAAGCGCGCAATGTCCAAATATGTTAGTGATGAAGATTTTGATCAAATTTTAAAATTCCAAAAATTACACATTACGATTTATAACTGATACATGAATATAATACGCATTATCTGAATATATACATTATCACAATAAGCTTACATCAGAATTATATATATATATATATATATATATATATATATATATATATATATGCAATATTTACACTTTAAACCAGGGATGCGGAGTCGGAGTCCCAGAGTCCTATCATTTTTGATGGAGTCGGAGTCCTGTCAAATGATAGGAGTCCGGACTCCGGCCTATAACTAGACCCGAAATATGATACAAACAAATTATCTATCCTCGTGTATAGCTGTCACTGTCTTGATGTCAACTTTCTCCGTCAAACAAAGGTAAGGAGACACTACTGCATGTAAAGCTTGTAATAGTTGAGGGAATGAACCGTGAAAGTGAAAAAAGGATTGTCTTTTCACTCGGTGATTTTGTAGAGAAGACAAGTCTTCCTAGCCTCGATCACACATACGCACCAAAGGTCACATTAGAGACAAAAATGTAATATTAGTTTGTCTGAGAACATTACCACTTACCCGAACGTTAATCGTGTGTGATTTCTCCTCCAAAGCGCCTATTAAAATCGAAAGTGAACTCATATTTATTGGAGAAGGATGGGGATTTTCCTGCCTGGTAGAGACTGGAGAAAACCGTGTGAAGCACACATCAACAGGATGGGAGGAGCCGAGTCGCATGCATCCAACTGAAAGCGACATTTGATAAACTTTCATCGAAAATGATTGATAATTGATACAGCAATGATCACTAAAGATAGGTTCAGGTAAACCTATGATGATCTATGATGTAGGTTACCGGTTTTTTTCAAAAAACTAGGCTATATGTACTTGCTATATATATCCCCGATTTAAGCACTAGTCTTTTCGAGAAGATTTCCAAGAATGTATTTCAACCGAACATAGAGAGGTAATGAATGAGAAGATAGACGATTTTAAATTCCAGCTATTCTGAAATTTTACATAAGCACCTGCTACATATACAGCAAAACCACTCTTACCTTGGATGCCTCGTGTTCCACCAAAACAAGTTTTCAATACTGGGATTGAGAGAACTGCACAGACATGGTAAGAAGTGTAGACTTTCTTCCACGTGCTCTTGTAAGATCAGAAGTCGGCAACAAGGATTACAAATTGACAACTTTCGCAAACCAAGAACCGGTGTGGATTTACGATAGGAGTGCAGTTTCGAAGTGCGTGTTTTCCGCCATTCTATAATCTTTTTCTAAAACATCTGCATTTATGCTGTAATTCGGAATCACATGGTCATCCAAAAGAATCGCATACCAATACATGGAAAATTTGATGGAATTTAGCAGTAAAATCGAGTCCAATTTCATGCAATAATTTCAGGATGTATAGGCTAATGATAAACAATTAATATTCATAATTTTTTTCAAAAAATTGTGATTTTAGCCCAACCCTGAATAAAAATCGACTTACACATGGCCAACTTACCACATTCTCTCTCTCATACATACCTGCATTCAGTCGTGTCAAGCAGTTCTCATTAGTTCTCATTCTCTTCAGTGTTTTGTGCTCTTGCACAACTCGACATAATCAGATCGATGACCGGTTGCTTTTTTTGGCTGTCTGTCACCCGTTGCTTCAATTATTCGGGCAGCACTCGTCCGACGCCCACTAGGGTTGGTGAAATTCCCGTCTTCTCGTGATTATCATTGTGAGTGTGTTATGACCCAGGGGAGAGTTGCTACACCATTTATTGGAAGAGAAATTAAGACATCTGTCCACATTAGTCAATCTGACCTTGTTCAAATTTACTTCATCATATAGATAGTCAATAATTCCTTAACACGGTTAAAGGATGACCTTATAAATTTGTAATTCAGAAATATCTCGGTATTTCTGTTTGAAATGTCTAAGGCATCCTTTAATCTTTACACAACTTTCAATTTAGATCCATGGTTTCATAGGCCAACGACATTTATCACAACAATAACGGCAAATCCAGTTAGCAACTGCAGATGATTATAAAGGAAATCTAAAAACAATAGTAGGAATTTTCAGTGAAAAAGCAGCAATATTTGTAGCCATCATCCATTAAAATTGCCGCTATTAAACTGAAATTTTCCACTACTGACCTGAAATTACAGCTATAAATTAAATGAAACGTTGTTGAGCTGACTTACTCGGGTAAGAGTCTTGGCCAATGAAACCTGTACATCACAACTGTAAGATCGACAATTGACCGATATCACGAGTTTATGCAGGGAAAGCTACCTCCTAACTCGTTAATCATGTTGCTAAACATGTTGAGGTTGTAAAGTCTGCCAATTTTTTGCAGTTTCTCAATAAAATCATGTATCTCGTCGTCGGAAAGAATAATCACATCGTCATCAGGAAGCCATGAGAGAAGTGAAGTGCGCTTTTCTTCTTCACCAGTCCGATGGGATACTTTGGTTGAAAACATATCTATCATTCTGAAAAACCGTTGTAGTACGCAATGGGAGGCAAAATGTAAATTTTGTTAAGCCATTCACGTATGAGCTCAAAAAGATGCGAAAAACTCTAAAAGAATTAAAGAAAAATTCTATAAGAGGCAAGATAACACATAACAGTACAACTAGTGAAGCAAGCTCACTCTTTGACGAAGTGTCTTCTTGGGAATTCATTCTCTCGATGATCGTGTGGTTTGAATTGTTGAATGCCATGAATAAATCGAACAAATGCTCGAAGAAAGACTAAAAACTACCGCACTGTCATGCCAGTAGAATATGAAATATGTAATGAACTTGATCTAGAAACCCTGATGAATGATTTTGCCGCAATAAGCGCAGAAAATTTAGTTGTGAAAAAATTGAAATATATTTTTATTGTAAATTTGTAACCTATTTTTGCGTGAATTTTTCCTTTTTTACATATGTATCATAATATAGTCTAGGCTACAGCAATTCCAATAATTCCAAAATAGCATTGTAAACATTATCATCAAATTATCCATTCCAGTAGGAGGTAATCTGGTAAGGAAGTCGTGTCGTTACGTCAGCGGAATCAAACTACGCAAATATTGAGCGAGAAGCTCTCGCAATAGTAGAAGCGGTAAAATATTTCCATCGTTTCTTAGCTGGTAGACACATTACAATAATATCAGATCATAGACCACTTCAATTCATATTTGATTCCAAGAATATATCGGAAAGAGTATCTACCAGACTCGTGTTGGGCCGTAATTTTGAGAGCTTATCGATACGACATCTCATACAATAAAGGAGAAACTACCTGTGTAACAAAATGCATCGGTCCATTAAGGGCCGATTGCCGTCGCATTGGGTGAGTGTTGATGGTGGACGTCACTGCCGGCTGACAGATGGCAAGGTGATGGTAAAATTTTCTCTCTTTCTCCCTCTCCTAATTGAAAGACTAAGGTCTGTACATCAGTCACAATTACGTAAGAATCCTCTTCACATCTGTGTTCACACACCTCTCCGCTAGAGTAAATAACTCCGTCAATCGCCTGCCAAACTAATGATACAACCGGCCTTCATTCAATGAGTCACATAACAGAGGATGGGAGCGGAGAGAAACTGTATACTGCATCCACGCGTCATTCATTTGCTCCCGGTCTATCGTGCGTGTTTTCACTTTCATCAGTCAGCTCAGCACCAGCGTTAATACATGTTGCTACATCGTTCTGCGGTCTTAAGCATGAATTTTCAAAGCTTTTAACGACACCTCCAGTTATTCATTCGTGTTTTGGAGATTTAGAGGATTCTGTCGTACTTCGACGTTCACAACCAATTTTCGTATTTATACCGGCGCTTTTTTTTCATTTTGGAAATAGTTCTCCATCTTCATCGCTACACGTTTTGATTCACACCTTTCAGACTCATCGACCTATAGTCTCTCCAACTTCGCTGAAAACCATTAAGTTGATGCGATTGATATTATTGCCGAAAAGTCATTTGAAGTGATTTCAAAATGTGATCAAATATTAGAACTACATACCGCTGCAGTCGAATAATCGAATAAAGCAAGGTGAATCTCCGAAGGAGGATGGGAAAACATGGAAATTATAATGTGAGTTTTTTAAGGACCTGTTCACTGGTCAATTGCGTCATACTACAATTAGATTTGCGCAATTTTAAAAATCAGACAACTACAATTTATGATATTCACTTTTCATACATGTAACGCGTAATTCGTGTATTCGCTATAGCTCGCAAATGTGGTAATCGGAAAAAACATTTCTGTCCATCTATACATACCTATGCATCTATACATACCGGAATTATGTAACAGAGTATGTAATTGAATTACTAGAATTTGTGTACAGTATGTTAAGAAATCTCTTAAATAATAAATTTTAGCGATAGGCCTAAATGTAAAAATACTTAGGAAGATAGGTACAATAGATGGACAGAAATGTGATTTTCCGATTTCTACATTTGCAAACTATATCGATAAAATATAGACGTAAAATATAAAAAACTTTTTCGAATGTTGGATTTGAACGTAAATGTCGTCTTTCAAACTACAAAAGTCAGTATACTTAAATCTGAAAGATAAAACACCAAAGTTGTTGAAATCATGTCTTTTGTATCAATTCACATGTCAGGTTGATCCTGATGCCCAATAGGCAAAAAGACGATTTCACCAACGAATAAGTGAATACATAAAAGGTAACACGGCAGTAAGCACTCACTTAAGTAGATGTACTGCATGTAGCAATAGAATACACAACCGCTTTGAAGTTGAATATCAAGGTAGAAATAACTCAGAATTCTATTAGAATCATTGAAGCTATCAAAATAAATGAAAAATTACCTACATTGAATAGAGCATTAGGATATAGCGGAAAATCAGTGTTTCTAAAAATCTTTTACTAAAATTACAGTAGAATACACGAAATACACGTTACATGTATGAGAAGTGAATATCACAAATTGCCATTGTTTGATTGTCAAAATTATATGCATACAATTGTAGTATGACGCAATTGAACAGTGAACAGACCCTTAAGTACAGTATTTTTTAATGAAAGCAATTCACTTTACATGTATAATATGAGTTTCATTGATTCTTTCATTTTTAAGTACTGTTCAAAACCTTAAATTCGGTAGCTTTGAATCCTGATGGATGCTTTGATACATCCACCGGACTCAAAATTACACTTGCTTGAGGTTCGATCGGCATTTCCATTATTTCTCATTGGTTGTGAAGTATCATGAAAATTAGTGCTCGTCTGAGTGCATTGAAAGTTCGAGACCATCACTCTCTCGTCCTCTGGTGGAATTTAAAAGAACGCTACTTGAATGCATCCGTAATAATTAGATTATTATACCTGATGTTACTATTTATATATTATGCATTTATTAACTATTATATATAATCAAATACAATTATTACAACATGGATATTATTGAGTTGTCTCAATGCTGCAAGGGCAGGTTTTATTGCAGGATTTGTCGTTGGCATATTAATGGGATTTAGGGCGACAGTTTGATGGCGCTATGTCGATGCAACGTCATTGGCCCGACATCGACGAATCAGGAACCATAACTGTGTCGACCCAATGTCGACGCGACGCTGCTGGCCCGGCAACGTTTTTTTTCACAGGGTACGGTATGCTCGCTGTAGAATCTTTATCTCGTATTCCACAAAAGAATAAAGATGCGCAAATTCATACAATCAATTTAAATCAAATCAATTCTTTGGAAGAATTCAATAACTCACATCGAAAGAATCGCCAAAACTCCTGATCCTGTTTTAAAACAGTTGACTGTGTAATGGATGGCCCAGTTATATTTGCGACCATATGCAAAGTCAAAACCAGAATATTCAATACAAATTGGAATTATTTACAAAGGAGTACGAATTGTTCCCCCAACTTCGCTCAGGAAATATATTTTCGACTCACTGCATAATGATCATCCTGGAATAGTAAGAATGATCAGGTTAGCCAGACAATACTTTTGGTGGCCTTCGATTGATGGAGATATAAATGCTTGCGTTATTCAATGTCCTGAATGTCAAAAGCATCAACGTAGAAAGCCAAATGCAAATTTGTCTTCATGGCCTCAAGCAAGTGAATTCCTTGAAAGAACACACATCGATGTAGCGATGTACAAGAGCAGCTATTTCCTCACCATTGTTGACGCTTTTACGCGTAGGATCGATGTTCATATGCTGAAAGATTTGTCCAGTAATAGTTAAATTCAATGGGAAATACTTTCAAATACGTTGGACTTCTCAAACGTTTAGTTTCTGACAACGGCACTAACTTTTACGTCCAAACAGTTCGAAGCATTTTTGAGAGACAATTTTATCACACACATAAAATGTCCTCCTGGTCATCGCCAGTCAAATGGTCTCGTTGAACAATACATCCAAGACTTAAAATTTTGCTTCAATAAGATTCGGGACGGTGGAAATCTTAACAAAGCAATCATTGCTTATTGTCTGAATCGTAATACAGCACCAGATGCACATGGAGCAATACCTAATTCATTTGTTTTCTATAAAAGCGTACGAACCAAACTATCGGCAAATTGCACTGAAATTGCACTATTATAATAGTGCCTGAAAAAATTCCTAAACCAATTCATCTGGAAGTTGAGCAGAAGCCACAGTTGCAACCTTCAGAAATGACATCAAAGGTAATGGCACAAACACATGCACTGATAGTCAAGGTGGTTTGGTTCATGAATCACTGATTTATCAAAGGTCAACGGAGTTGTAGAATGAATCACGACAAGAGAGCATTGAGGATGAATAACCTTCTCTTCGACGTAGTACAAGACTTCGGAAGAAACCTGACAGATTGACTTACTCTCGCCTATAGGGACTCGGCGAATGTGGGGGTGTTATGTGTAGGCCTATGGATGCATAAGATATCTATTTCTTTTAAGTTTATCTTGTAACTCAATAGATATACTATGAACTACGGTATAGAATAACTGCTATGTTTATTCTGTTTCCATCTCTTCAGTTCATTGAGTTTAAATTCATATTCATGTATCCATGATTTTCATTACAACTTTTGCTGCTCAAACATCTGTCGTTCTACGGTCCTCCAATATCTAACAAAGTTTTACAAAACAGTACTAAGGTGGGTGAGGTGAATAAGGCCCACCTAACAGATTTTTTTACTCTACAGTCTTGAGTCTTTGAAAAAATGCTATGAATTTACATTCAAATTATCTACTTCTGGTGCAGTTCTCATATGTTAGAAGCTCGCATCGATTAGTGCAATACCTCCGATGTGAGAGCAAAAAAGAAAGAAGTCATCGGGTGGGCCTTATTAGCAACACGGGTTGGTAATAAGGCCCACTTTTATTTTCATTTAATGTCTCCAATTTACGTAGGTTATAAGTCTTTAGGACATTTGAATGCTTCTCAAGGTTTACATTCGCCTTCTATTACGTACATAAGAGCAATGTGGTCAGGTCCAATTAACCCAGTGGAAAAATTTTGATAATATGATGCTGGGCCATTATCTTCCCGACAGACAGCTGTTGGGAAGTTGTCGGGAGATGAAAGCCTGTGATCATTTGTCTCTCCTGTCGGCGAAACTTGGTGGTCCCGATACATTTGCGACAGTTATAAATCTTCTCTTTCAAGTGCCGATCGTGCAGGCGGAAACGTGGAAAGTGATGAACAAGGGAAACTTCTCTCGCCACCAATTATATCAAAGCTCGCCTCTCGCTTCTCCCATCAGCATTCCCTAAACACGGATGAACTTTCCAATGCATCACCACTGAGATGACGTCAATTTCGCATGCAGACTTGGATCATTTTCTCTTCACTTTCTCTACCATTCATTGTGACTGTTTGTGTGCAATCTTCTTCCGTCCAATTTTGCTCAATTCACCGAAGTCCATAATTTTGTGAATAAGCTATGGGTAAGTCATTGACTGCATATGTTTCACATAACTAAATTTTCCAATAAATGTAAAATGTAGGCCTATTGTACTTTCTGTAGTTGATTGTCATCTTATTGAAAAGTTTACATGTCTACATATTGCCCATAATCAACGATAACATTGATTATGGAAATAGAATGGAGGATACTGATAGACGACTAACATATTTTATGAAAAGAATATTTTACATGCTGGTTACGGCTGATGAAACAAGGAGTAGAAAATCTTGTTCTTGATATAATAAGTCATATAATTATGAAGTTGTGGAAGGACCAAATGACCTAAGTATATCCACGGAGTCTTATCCATTGACAATGGCATTAATAAATTCGGCGAAAATACCGTTTATTCTTTGTAGATTCCTACATGGCAAATGAATAGAAATAGTTGGTATCACATCATAGATTATTTACACTTAAGTATTTAATACCAACAAAAAAAATTAGCCACTAACTATACTTCGTATTAGTTATCTTGCAAAATTTACGGTACCGGTACCAACGAACAAGTGTTCTTCGATGTTTGTGTGCAAGAAATAAATATCAGTAAATGAGTATATTTGCAACAATGTTTAAATCATGTCTGATTTTTCTTGTAGAGGTGTAAAATCCGTTATTCATTCTGTCCAGTCTTCTCTGTGGTCTCCTGCTCTGTGGTTCCCTGCTGCAAATCTATGGAATTATCTGGTACTGAAAGGTATGTAAGTCATCACTTCATTATTTGCAAGATTCTAAATGCAATATTTGAGATGTGGGAAATGTAGAAGTTTACAGATCTGCTATAAGTAAAATGTGAACTTTCGGAGAGAGTCAGCAACTCATTGTGTGCTGAGATTTCCGAAAATTCAGCAGTTCTCACAATGATTAATCGCAAGCGAAATGTTATCGTCTCTCATATGCTGTATCAGGTTTTGGTGTAAAAATGCATGCACTGTAATTTTGTAGCTTATACTTAATTTTCTACTGATGAAGATCGAAATAGACAACAACAGATTAAAACTATAAAATAATAAAGACAGCTTCATCTTATCATTACAAAAATATTTGGTAAAATTGCGAATTCAATTCAAAAATTGATATATATTAAATATCTTGGTTTTTTTAAAATTTGGAATATACTGTTGCTCCGAAGTCCGAACTGGCTCAAAACACTGTGAACGACGCAAAATATTAAAATATGTCAATAAATGTTCCTAATCAATGCAATTTAAAGGAATAATCGTGCCTACACTTGAAGAAAGATACACGCAAACCGAACTTTCCACTGTTTTTCTTCAAACATAAAGGGCTCAGTTTTTTTTATCACCTTTCTTAATTTTAGCAGATATTTTCAAAGCGATAAGATAAAGCTGCCTTTCTTGAGGCACGGGGCTAGTTCCTAGCTATGGACCAGTTCTGAGTTTTGGCTAGTTTAAATTAAATGGTTACCCAATTTGCAATTTAGAAAATGCAGAAATTTGTGCAATAATATAATGGAAAAATAATGATAATAGAGATAATGATATAATTATGATAGTAAGAAATACTTGCATTGTAATTACATATTCAATGTTTATCGAGGAATCACTCATCTAGGATCATCCATCTGTTATAAACACATACGTTCTAAACATACTCATTAAACAATAATTCAAGTAAATATTCCGCTGATGATTTTAAATATTGTACAAGATTCATAAAAGGAAATAATCACTGTACGAAATAGCTTGTAAAATAAATGTGCAATGTAATTACTAAAAAATATTTTGTTTTTGCATCATTTTATATTATTTGAAATCAAATGTCTTTTTTCTTCACGTTTTAGTCTTTTATCAATGTCCAAATAATTACTGAAAAATAATCTGTAATTGAATTATAATACAAATGTGGAATTTTGTTCCGCAGCACTTCTAATTCTATCGTTCAATCGAGTGAAAAGCGTATTAAGATTATTTAATGAAGATTTAAGAAACAATGTACAATCTTACGTAAGATAGCCTTTGATGACTTAGCATCATATCTTGATACTGTAGACAAGCTTTGCTCAATTACATGCTGTATTTCATACAACAGCCCGGTCTAAATAATAATTTTTACTATAAATAGATGTAATATTTTGCAGATAAGATAGGATTTTAGTATATTCAATTTTGTCTCAAAAAATGATTAGTGAGTGCATAAGTACATGCATTTCAACAAGCTGAATAAATGATACAAATTTTACATCAAGTTACTTCTTTGTTGTAATTTTTGATAAAAATAAGAGGACAAACTTAATATTTCGACCATGAAGTGGCCATCGTCAGAAATCTATTTACTCCAATTCCTGCATTAGATTCAAATTACAAAAACACACAAACGATAGTATGCTATATAACGCATAAAATCCTAAATGAACAAATACCACGGTAAAGAAAATCAGTCAGAAATCTTAAGACTCCATAAACAAGGCAAATAGTAATTGCTCTCTAGATTAGGAAATCAGACCTTCTTCTCTATTTCTTTAGTATTGTATATAGCCTACCATCGTTTGTATGTTTTTGTAATTTGAATCTGATGTAGGAATAAGATTTAATAGATTTCTGACGATGGCCACTTCAGATGGTCGAAATATTAAGTTTGTCCTCCTATTTTTATCAAAAATTTTACAATGGTGAAAAATAATGCAAGTAAAACATCGCAATTGTCTTCCATGTCATGCTACTCCCATGCTTTCCTTTCGTAAGAACATGAACATGCTTCCACCCCAACTTAGCGATTTTTTATTCTTGTATGTATGTAGAAACATCAACATTTATTAGACAAACATTATTGATCTTAGAAGTTTGAAAATTAATTATTACTTTCTTACGATTATGATAATATGGAGGCATGATATTTCCAATTGCATTTGGCCTTCTCAGGAATCAAAGGAAATTTTGTACTACCGGTACCCAATATTTCGGCATTCATAATCAAGGGTGAGAGGATAGATGCACGGTGTATGTCAATTTGTGTACAAAATGAGAATAAGTAGGCCTACAGGCTGTCTGTAGGTTATATAAACTGACATCTGCGTTGAATTAGCCTGTCCGTGTATTCATTGTTACCCTTGATGAAGAATACCGGATGGGTAGGCCTAATCACTAATACTCATGTAGGCCCACATGTAGGCTACATGTAACTTAGGAATAACTCTAAAGTAGGGCTGTGAGGTAAGTTACCGCGCGGTAAGTTACCCGGTAAATTACCCGATAAATTACCGGGTAATTTATTTTATAAATTACCGGGTAATTTATTCATATATTTATGTTTTCTATATATAAAAGATATAATAATCGGGTAATATAAAAGATATATAAAGTTCTTTTCGGTATCCTTTTCCCAAGCGTGTTCCGGAAATTCTAAGGCCGAAAGCGCCGGAGGTGTTTTCATACATGGAACTTCAATGATCCAAACTCTACGCCAATCATTTCTTTCTGATGAAGAGAAAAAATGTGTGCAATCATTCATCGAGAATCGCCGAAAATTCTGCATTTCCGGGCAGCACTATGCAGCGAACCTTCTGGATCCCAGGTTCAGGGGTAGAACTCTAACGGAACAGCAGTTGGTTCTTGCTGAAGATACAATCTTCGAAATTGCACAGAAAACGAAACTCTCAACGACATCTGTATCTAAGGATCTGCTTGAATATAGAACAAGATCGGGTGCTTTGTTCAATTCATCCCGCATGATTTGGAAAGTCGACTACGACACGGATCCGATTAAATGGTGGCAATGCTATGTGAATACGCGACAGCTGAATGTGATAGCCGTCGTTCTTCTTTCGATGTCGGCCACAACTGCTGCGGTTGAGAGAGAAAATAAGGAATTCAGCCTTCAAAAAAACGAAACTCAGGAACTCCTTGACTGACGAAAGAGCAAGGATTCTGACGTCTGTTGCTTACAACCATAAAATAAAAAGTCGACTTGAAGAAGGAACCGGTCAAAAGAAGAGCAAGTGTCATCTTATTTTCAAAAAAATGAAGATTGTGACCCGAATCATTTGCTCAAAGTTGGTGGTGCCGTGCAAGATTCCTCTGATAGTGACGATGACGAAGACCTCATGGAAATAGACGAAGTGGATGATGGTCATCATTGATGACCAGTTTTTGCAGTCCAAGAGAGAAACCATCCCTTTGAATATTCCTCTAGAGGTCGGGACTTTTGTGGCAGCACGAATCGTCGTTGAAAGCAGGGGAAATCATGGTTTGAAGTACAAGGTATTCATTGGAAAGATAGCGGCAATGTTGGAAGAAGATGATTTCACTGTGTCTTTCCTGAAAGTGAATAAATTCGGGACATACACATTTCCAGATGTTGTCGATGTGTCAACTGTTGATCAAAAGGATTTATGTGCCATTTCAGCACCAGATGTTGGAAGACGCGGTGACTTCGCATTTCCAACTGAAAAAATAGAGCGTGTTGCTCTTCGTTTATCTTCTTAATTCAGTACTCTTACTGCATGGCTACTATTTGTGGCAATCACTGATCATGTTTAGTCTTATTTTTTAGTATTTTGTCCTCCTTAAATTTTCTCAGTACCGGTACATGTAATTTCCGTAATTGTTCATAGTCAGCTTCACCGACAAAGTTCAATTTTCTGTAATATGCACATATTCAAATTCATTATTGAGTTATTGTCATCCATTAACGAGTAGATGAAGAAAATATTGTGTGTACCTGATAAATATTTACTATATATTATTCATTTACAAAATATCCTAAACATGAAATAATTGGGAAGAAAGACTTATCACCAAGCAAGGTTACACACTTTCGTATATATTGAGAATCAAAACTCAAAACATAAAAATTCTTGAGCATCATCTTAAAGCGTTCTAAATTCTCTTAGTCCGATCAGTCAAATATCTGTTCCTATCATTCTTCTGTCAGTTTTAAGCCCTATCTGTTCTTCGATTAGCGTGTTCAGTGTAAACACACGGAACGAAATATAGTAAGTGGTAATAATTGATGCAATAATAATCCTAATGCAACATCTTGATATGAAGTACGGATTGATTAGTTATGAAATTCTTTCTTAGTTTTGCACTGTGTTCGGCTTAACATGATCACAGCTTCCATTGGAGTATTAGTTATCAATTGTTTTATATCTGTTCATGCTTTAGAAAGCATTAGTTAATATGAAATTGAATTTATCTACAATGTCGATGAGGAAATGTTTATGATATATTCGTATATCCAATCAGATTGATTCACATATGAACATTTCTTCATAGTTGATGGCAGCTGACGGGAGGTTGAATCCTGCCAAACCTTGATAATGCGAGCCGGCTCGCGAAAGCTCGGAATTGTACATAACTTTTAGCAAATAGACTGTACATATTTTTAGCAGCTTATCTTTTTTCGGGGATCTTTTTTACAGATTGTTTCATAAAAAATGGATCACCCTTAAACATCGCCTTAACTTCAACTTTGTTTAACTCCGCCAAACTTGAACGAATTTCTCTGAAATTTGTAAGATATGTCAGTTGTGCTTACTAATATCATTCTTGGAAATTTCAAGCATGAATATTAAGTTGTTTTCCTGTTATAGATAAATAAGTAGTAGATAATTTGATCTTCATTTAGCAATGTTACACAAAATCATACTTCACTCTTATAAAATTACATTTGTTTCCTTTGTTATGTAATATGTTGTTCTACAAGCCAAAAGCTATCAAGCAAAACAAAAATAAAGAAAATCGGTCAATCAGAGCCAGTATAGCACCATTATTCATCAACAATAATGTAACTGCTACATGTGATTAACTGGACTTCATGTTCCATAGCTTCCTGACTTCGTTGCGGTGGTGTTGGCAGCACTCATGATTGCTTTCAGCTAGAAATCTATCTCTTACCGGTTGAAAACAATACAAAGCACAAATGAACAATAACGAGATCGCATTCACAAAGGGCAAAGTGTCAGCCTTGCTAGAAATAGGGTTTTCTTTGCGAGCTACAAGCAAGCGACTAAATGTCCCTTACACAAATGTGCATCGATGGCATAATGATGATTTTCGACTCTGTCGTAAAGAGGGCTCTGGCCGTCCACGCAAAACATCCAAACGTAGCGACCGCCTAATTTTGAGATTTGTTAAAGTTGATCCAAGTCTCTCGTTAACTGAGATGGCTGCACTAGACTCGTCTATTTCTAAGTCCACTATTCGTAGAAGACTTATTGAGTCGAATTTCAAGAGCTGTAAGAGGCCCTCTCAGATCGAATTATCAGATCAGCATACAAGAAGACGTCTCAGATGGGCAATGAGTCATTGTCACTGACGAAATCAATGGGATCGGGTTGTCTGGTCTGATGAGGCATCAGTCCGTCTGAAGGATAGTGATGGTCGATTGAGATTATGGATAAAATCTGATCAGGAAATTCCGAGACATTTACATCGTCCCCGGGTACAAGGTGGTGCGACTCTACTGATTTGGGCTGGCATTTGGACCAATGGCCGCTCTGAACTTCACATACAGCAAGGAACCATGAATTCTGAACGCTATGTGAATGTTTTACGAATGAACATTGGCCAAATGACAGATCAACTTGGTGATCCATCGACTTGGTTATTTATGGATGATAATGCTACGTGTCACAGGAGTAGTAGAGTCAACTTATGCAAGTCTCAATTAGGGCTTAGGACATTATCTTGGCCAGCTCGTTCTCCTGATCTGAATCCCATAGAAAATGTATGGAGTATTCTAAAACGTAACGTTCGTCGTTCACTGCTACCTACAGATGGCGTATCACAACTTACGTCACTGTTAAAAAGAGAGTGGAGAAAGTTAGATCAGTCAAAAATCAACGATATCATCGAATCAATGCCTAGACGAATTGGTAATGTCATTGACAATAAGGGTAGGGCCACAAAATATTAGCTTCTTAAGAACCGTTACTGTATCATAGCTTATCAGATTATATAAGGACATTTAAATATATTAGGGACATGAAATAACATGAAAAATGCTTTCTGTATCATACTTATGTTTTATTTAGTCAAATTTTAGGATGATCCACTTTTTATGAAACGGACTGTAGATGAAATATGCCTATTCCAACTTCAAGACCAAATTACACTATATCTATGGCTATTGGCTGCAAAAAGCAATTGCAAAATTGGGCCAACTAACCTCAGGGGACGAAGTTGACAAATAAAGACTCAAATGGGGCGTTATGATTCTAGGTAGTCTTATAGTGTCAAATAGTCTTCTAATAATACATACTTGAATTGCTTGGGTGAGCCGGGCGCGTTGCTGCTATATTTTTCATAAATTACCGTAACTTACCGCATAAATTACGGTAATTTTCGGTAAGTTACCGCCTTGGGAATGTTACGGTAATTTATACAGCCCTACTCTAAAGAACATAATAATTTAAAAAACTCACATACTTCATGATTTCAGAGAAAAACTTCTTTTATTCCGATGATAGGTTCAATTTCTCGAATCTAGAAGTCACCATGTTCGATCTCAAATCATGCAATCAACCACTATCTCAGGACAAAGTTGAGACTCTTACCATATAATGTAGGCTTAATTGTATTGGATTTTGTTGAAAATAAGATTTATCAGGAAATTGCGAAGTTGGTAATGCTAACCCAATAAATGTGCTTGAAAATGTTTCTCATTTGCTAGAATCAATTTTAGCTTCCTGAAGCCGAAATATTTTTTTAATACATCGTACTGTCATTTTCATTTTTTGTCTTCCAGAATCCCTACACCGTCAATAAGTCGCTGAGAACGTCGAGAAAGCAGAGGTGAAGGATCCCATTTACTTTACGCGAATGACCTGAACTGTGGAAGAAAGAACAGGAGGCGCCTGTGGTAATTCCTCTGCTGTATGAAGCATAGTATAATAAATATTGAAGTGAAGTACTGTTGTTCTCGTTGTTCCGCTCTTGTTTCATGGGTGATAAGAAAGTGAGGAAGAGGTGGAAGGAGGAGAGAGTAAGGAGGAGGAGTGGAAGGAGGAGAGAGGAGAAGTAAGAGGTTCCATAGTGATATCAAACTTATGATATTCTTTTTGCTATAATACAGAAAGGGCATGACGAATTAACCAGCAGTAACAAAATTTTGATCGGTGTCGGGTGAGCGTTGGCGTGTATTGGGCGCGCATTGGGTGAGTGTTGGCAACTCATGTTGGGCCGATACAAATGCGCTGGGCCACTTTGCTTATCGGGCCAACATCAGATGGATGATATTGGGCCGACAGAATTTTTTCCACTGGGAAGTGAATTGAGACTAAAGATGCAAATCATAACCCAGTTATGCAACAAAGCAAAAACAAGTGCTGATTGAAAATGATAGACTCTTACTGAAAAGCAAAAAGATATTTTAACACGAAAAGAATTACATATGGTAAAACCATGCATTTGGTAGCCATAATGGAAGATATGATCGTTCTATTACACTGGGTACCAGCATCATGAATCATAAAGACAACCCTACAGGCCTACACTGGCACAGTCTTGGCAGATGAATTGAAATTCTTCGTCGCCTGCTTGACCTAGACCAACACAATCCTCGTGTATCCAGTCATCGCATGCCACGCACTTTCTCATGTCTAACCGCTCATCCTCCTCACAGATTTTGCAGTACCATGATTCATCTTCAACTTTTTCCTCTCTTCTAGGCCTAGACTTAGACCTTCTCGTTTGTTTTTTCGACAGGACAGGTGTTTGCTTGAAGCGCTTTTTAGTAGCAAAAAGCTCCTTCGTCAGCAATTGCGCTTTGTACGTAAGGCTTCGCTTGCGCTTGCCTGAATCAGACTTTCGCACAAGCTTTGGAGTGCTCATGATGCAGTGAAAACTTACATTGGGTGATCTGACAGGACTTCTGACCGGCGTGGTGGGATCGGATTCTTGAAGGTCACCAACACTTGATGTCGACGGCACGGTCGATGGATCATGTTCCTGAAGGTCACTCACACTCAATGTCGACGGTGCGATGTCTGCTTCTTGTTCGGATTCATGCGGCAGTTGAGAGACTGAATCTGAGGGCCTGTATGACTGTATCACTTGGGGCGAAAGCTCTTTCTGGTATAACGTTGCTGTTGAACGGGAAGATTCCTGTAACCCTGAATCCGCTGATTACGTTCTTTGGGGTCAGCAATTTCTGCCACACTGGACTGAACAATTTTCCAAATCGTTCTTTCGAAATTCTCTCACCAGGATGATTCTTTAGGAAATCCATTACCTCCTGGTCCCAATACTGTTCGAACGCTCGGAACACACTTCTGTCCATTGGTTGAAGTTGTGTGTAGTATTGCTGGGCAAGCAAAATAGCTTGATGTCATGGGAATTAGCCTCTTGCACGATGTCTGGATCCAGGTGAGATGATGCGCCGTCAAATATGAGAAGACATGTTCCCTCTGTTTTGTACTTGGCAAAGTGCTTTAACCACAGAATGAAGGTACTGGTTGTCATACTTCCTTTGGGCGTCATCTGAAATTCGGCGTGTGGCGGTAAGTCATCTCCATACTCGGGCTTTCTGCGAATTCATTTGAACAGAATCATAGGGGGAATTGCGTCACCGATGGCGTTAGCACACGCCACAACAGTCACATTTTCAGCATGCTCAGAAGCGACAACATGTACTCGCTTCTGACCTCTTTCAGCAATCATGCTTTGCTGGTGATGAAGAGTAAGACGGCAGCCCTTTTCGTTCATATTGTAGATTCTGTCAGGACGGTTCATCAAGTCAGAATCAGTGAGACACGTCTCCAGTTTCGAGAAGTAGTCACTACCCAAGGGGAAATTTCACAGCAAATCTTGGTAAGATTCATACTGAATCTTGTTCTGGTTCCAGTATCAAACTTTGAAAATCATGCAAGATATGCAAGGAATACCAAGTTTTTCTCAAAATGAATCAGTAAGATCCTTCATGAATCAGCCCTTTTCTGTTGCAAAATTCTTGCTGTTTCATAATGGTTCCAGAACAAAACTTACAAAAATATCGCGCACACATTATAGACAGCAAGATCCCCGCTGGTAAGTTTCATAATTCCACTGATTTCCCATAAAATTAGCCTGATTCCAGCAATAATCTTGGTAAATCTTTCATTTTCCTTAATAAATCAGTACTATTACACTGATACTATTAATCAGTGTATTACTAGTATCAAGTCAATTGCATCTTCCAAACTCTCCTTAACACTGAGAGAGGAGAATCGAACTCCTGATGCAAATAAATGGCATAGTATCGATAAATGTCTAAAATGTCATGTTAAGACCTGAAGTGGAAAAAAGGAGATGGTTGTCGTGCCTAAGCTACGGAGTTGAGTAGAGATCGGAAAACATTCGGTTGATTAGCATAGGCTTTTATTGACTGAAAACGGAACTACGACTGTTGCGACAATTTGAAAAGTGACTACATAAAACAACATAGAGAGTTCATACTAATAGTACTGCTAAACAATCACAATGCACGACACTCGCCCCCAGTCTATAAAGTTTGCATAGTATGCAAAAACAGTCACATGAATTTAGGTTGAGATTTTTCTTAACAGTCTCGACACTTGTATGGTATGGAAGACACTTATTTACAAACAGGTTACAGCAATCACAGCAGCAGTACTATTACTATTAATACGATAATCAGTACTGTTACTATTAAAAAATTTGAGATTCATGCAGATCCTTAATAAGACAGTAGATCAAAAAACTTCAATATGATTTTCAGTAACTTAGGTACATCTTTGGCTTAAAATAGAGCCATAAATATCTCTCGCGACGTGCCACCAGTTATCTGAAAACTGAGGTGAAGGATGAGGCCATACTGGGCTGAAGTGACTATATTTTGCAGCAGTCAATCTTCTTCCCTCTTGTGTTTCTATGCCGACAAAAATAACTACCGTGAAATGGGGTGACTTTGCCACACGGGGTGACTGCCATTTTATAAAAAATACAGATGTATTATTTATTATACTGAAAGGAAAGAAAATGATGACTATCTAGCGCAACTAAGCACGAGTCTGTTTATTAATTTACTTAATCAAACCGCTAAAATTATGAAGACAGTGGTGAGTGTGTCCAATAATCCTCTTTCTCTGCATCGATGAAAAAAGAGTGGGAAATGTCGCTCTTAAACTTCCATCTGGTGCACTATTTTTGGGACAAGTACCCTTTTTCGGATATGAATAATCTGTCGCTGCAATATACATAGTTGCCATTTCACATGATTAGGATAGTTAGAACATTTGTGCATGCATATAAAAAATCGATGGCAAAGTCACCCAACCAGTTTTGCAAGCAATGAATGAAACATCAGCACAATATTATCCTATCTTTTCTATTTCATGCAATTGTCTATGATTTATTCTATCTTTTTCTTTTCGGTATAATTTTGTATCCATCGGTACATTACCTTTCAGCTGACGATGCCCAGACAATACAAGCGAAAACTGGGTGCTCGTCGATACGTCGACTACAGCCTCGAAACTTTAAATAAAGCAATTGAAGCAGTAAATAGCGGCCAGAAAGTGAAGCCGGTAGCTCAGCGGTTCAGCATTCCGCGAAGAACTTTGGCAAACAAAGTCAAGGGACGCCACATCAAGAAAGTTGGGGGACAAACGATATTTACACAGGAAGAAGATTTGCTTGTGCTACATATTCTCAAATGCGCGGAATTTGGCATGCCACTTGATTTGCTAGACATTCGCATGATTGCATAGAACTACCTGGATCATTATGGACGAAAAATCCATTGCTTTCAAAGCAATTTGCCTGGAATCGATAGGGCAAAAACATTCTTGACGAGACACAAGAAAGATTTGAGAGAAAGAAGATGTCAAAACGTCAAACGGGCCAGAGCCAAAGTTGGACGAGAACAAGTAGAAGAGTACTTTTCGCATCTTGAGCGATCATTGAAAGATGTTCCCCCTAGCAACATTCTTAATTATGATGAAACCAATTGCTCTGATGATCCGGGTACGAAGAAAATGTTGTTCAGAAGAGGCTGCAAATACCCTGAACGCATAATTAACTCCAGCAACGGCTCCATTTCCATCATGTTCGCTGGGTCGGCATCTGGACAATTACTGCCACCCTATGTAGTCTACAAAGCTACTCATTTATGGCAATCTTGGACCGAGGGCGGTCCTCCTGGAGCGCGATTCGGAAGAACGAAGACCGGGTGGTTTGATGCGGCAAACTTTGAAGAATGGTTTACAAGGATTGTTCTTCCCTGGGCTCGAAGACTTGAAGGAACCAAAGTTATAATTGGCGACAATCTCAGTTCACATCTGTCACTGTCAGTTATAGAATCATGCGAAGAGATGCAAATAAGATTTGTATTGCTTCCAGCAAATTCTACACACTTGCTGCAGCCTTTAGATGTGTCATTTTTCGCACCACTCAAAAAGAAATGGAGATCTATTTTAGAGGAACACAGAATCAAGAACCCTCAGTCAGCCGGTCTTGAAAAGTCGAAGTTCCCTGGACTTTTAAAAAGTCGCTGCGACCAAATCAATTCAGAGTCGAATCTCAAAGCTGGTTTCAAGGCTTGTGGCATCGCTCCTTTCAATCCCGAGCTTGTCCTCCAAAAGATCCCGAACAACGACCATAATACTTCAGATAGCACTTCCCTCAACGAGTCAATAAGTGATACATTGCTTGAATACCTCCAGACAAGTCGATATGGTCAAAGAAAAACTGTTGATGACAAGGAAACCGTCAAACCGAAACGCAAGCGACTGGATGTCCTTCCAGGGAAATCAGTTTCTTCTGCTGAGCTAAGACAAAATACTGCTCTTGAAATTAGTTCAATCTCATCTGGGGAAAGTCAGTCGGAAAGCAGTTCATCAAGTGAAAACGAATCAGATTCAGAGACGAGTACCCTTTTGTGTTCTATTTTGCACTATGGCACAATGATGTTCTCAATAATCTCATAGGCTGTAGTCTAATAGTTTTCGACAATAATCGCCTAGAACTTAATAAATTTCAATGATTTCAGATTAAAAAACTGATGATTCAACATTACTGTACTAGGGAATTAAATGAATCTCCTTTAGGCCAAGTCAACAAACAGGTTCCAGTTTTTGCTTTCCTTAGCTCCTTGGTAGATCATGATGTCGGAACATCATTCCAAACAAATGATTGGATTGCATTTGTGTATGATCAATGGTATATTGGTCAAGTTGAGCAAGTTGATGCTGAAAGCGGGAATCTGCAAGTGATTTTCATGCAAAATCTCTCGCGGAACAGGTAAGCTCTTAGAAAAAAATCGTTGTCAGGTGTTTCAATTTTCATCAATTACAGATTCAAATGGCCATCAAAGATTGACCGACAAAGTGTAAAGGAAACTGAAGTACTCCACCGTCTGGCCAACATTCCATTTCAACCAGCATCGTCTTCTTCCACCAGAAACGTCTCTTATCAACTGAACGAGACTGAATTTGAACTGATTGATAAGAAATTCTCTGAATTGTGCGACGAATGAGGATGACCCTGAGCTTGAGCTGATTGCTAAGTAATTCTTTGAGCTGTACGACGTGTCATAAACGTGTTTTTGTAAGCTTTGTTGGCTGTTTATTTTGTTAATAAATAGTTTAGATCATTTCCAGCGTTTTAATTCTGCTCCATGTAAGGTTCACATTGAGAAATTTTAAAGTGGCTATGTCACCTCAAAACTCGGGGTGACTTTGCCACCCAACATTCTTTAAAAAAAACATAGAAACACAAGCTTAATTAATCCGATGACTACATGTCACAAAAGTACGACTATATACCCATGCTACGGACAAAAGAACATGAATAAATAACTTGATGTCTTTTAGAACCATACGCGACAAGTTAAAAAAGTGGCAAAGTCACCCCATTTCACGGTATGTATTTCAATTACTACTCGGAACCGAAGAAATTTCTGAGATTTTTAGAGTAACAGCAATTGAAATTTTTCATCTTGCGATGCCGAATCAGACCGGTGCCGGTCTCGCCGGTAAAAGTTTGTATACGGACAGGACCAGTTACAACAGTGAAAATAACGCAATCCTCCTTAACTCAAGTTGAGACAATGAGAAAGCTAAATCTTAGAAATCAAGAACACCCTGTGATTTCTGGCACTCCAACCTGCCCCACCCCAAAACTTTGTCCTTTAACTTTAAAGAGGGTGGGTTCGGGGGACGCCCACGTATCCGCGCGTAAAATTCTCATGCCTATCAATAGTCTTGAATATACAGGATATAGGGGAGAATGGGGTGACATGGCAGTATTTTTGACAATCATCCCTCGTGTCCAGATTGTGAAAACAAACTAAAAATGAATACTTTATCCGTATTACCGTACTTTCTGGTCTATAGGGCGCGACTTTTTTACTTGGATACAGCCAGTGCGCCTTATCTGCGGAGTGCGCCCTATCTAAGGTTAAATTAGAATTTTTAGTTCGGTAGAGATTAGTAGGCATTCATTTACAAGTATTGTAAAGTACTTATTATGATTTAAAAGTATCCTGGGAGCAAGTGCCAGAAAAGATTATTCAAAGTGGCTTCAAGAAAGAGTTAGGGGCGTCATTTTCTTGACATTGATTTCGTCACCGAACCTTAATTCAGTTACCGAAGCCAATAGTGATAAGTGAGTATCACACTTGAGACGAACATTGATTGTAACACTGAAACGAGTCTTGATTCAGATACCGAGGTGAATATTGAAGTGAATAGTGAAACTTCCTGCGTGCAGGTGAACCAACCATTTCATACACAAGACTCTGACATATAGCTTCTGTTGGTTTAGCTGAGCCTTATGTATTGGAATATTCTTTGGCTATAATGACAATCATGAACCTTCGTGGTTTTTCAAGAGACCTATTATAACATAGCTTTTGCTTATTCTAAGCTACCGGTAGTGCTTCAATCGGTGAAATTAGCTTCAATTATTGTTTCCTACTGTACAAGATATCATCTAAAAGTAGGTATACATGTGCGCCTTAACCGCGAAATGAGCCTTATCTGTTGACAAAATACGAAATTATCTAAAAATCGGCTTGTGCGCCTTATGCGCGGATGCGACTTATAGGCCGGAAAAGTACGGTACATAGCGTATTTCTCAACTTTTTGTACAGGTCAAAATAATGTGATAAGAGTTCTTGACCTTCTGATTTTAATTTTAAAAAAAGTTCAAAAACTGCCATGTCGCCCCATCGATGGGGTGACATGGCAGTATTCAGTTTAACTTTGTATATCTGTCCAATTATCGTTTGTAGACTAGACATCAACAAGAACTCAACCAGCTCAATTACATCTCTATCCGCTCATATTTGATAGTAAACTTACCTATATAGTTTCTTACTTTCTCAAGATTTGAAGACATCAACTAATATTTTATATTTTTTAACATACCGGTAACCATGTGCTAGAGCCCACTCTGAGATACTGAGTTAGAAGAGTGCAATATCTGCATATTGATCATCTGATTGATTAGATGAATAGGCCTACACGACCATACTAACGTTGCATCACGTCAAACAAAGCGATCTTACCCAGTTTGACCTCAGTTTTCCGCCTCTAACTCTCACATGGAACCACAAAACCGCTTTTACCTAGGACTGCATTATGAAAACCATGACATCATGAACGCTATCAGAGTCATGCCCATCGTCACAACACTCGTCAGTAGCGACATCAAAGGAATCGAACAATGGCATCGAAGGCAAAGCATTTCAACCTACGGCAATGCAACTAAGCAATTAGCCAATATGATAAACGATAAGTCTTCTAAAGATGTGTCTACTGTTAGAAACCTACTGATAAATATTCTATCAAAGCACATTTTCAAATATAAAGCACGATAATTCAAATCCCGTCAGATATGTAGGTCTATCTAAAAGCCGCGATTAACTGAATCGATTGCCAAAAAATTGAGTAACGAGTAATTTAGGGAGTGCTCTTCTGTAAACCGAATTAAATTAGAAAAGTACACAGACTTTTTGAGTTAGAGGCGATATCTTAAAGGTATATGGCGGTCATTCTGTGACACTATCGGGTGACCATTCAAACATTCGTGGATTGTGTAGAATTCCATTTCAGTCTTTGATAATGGTAAGAGATTCATTCCACGCGAGTAGATGTAATGCTATTGCTATCAATAACAAATGTGTCAGCATTGACTAGCGAGAGAACAGTGCCACATGAATTCACCTGTTGGGACCCTAATGCGCACGCGCGTCATAGGTTAACTGGTCACCATTCCGTCATGTAATACAATGTTATATGTACTCATATCTAGATTTTCTTGGCAAACGATTCCGTTAAATGGCTATTGTTAGGCTTCAAAAGATCGGTCCTCACGGCGAGCTGATGTCGAAGCGTTTGCGATCGACAGCCCGCTGTCCTCACAACAATCCGATAATGAATCTATGTAATGAACTGATCCTTTGATTGGTAGCGTGAGGATCTAATGGCTTAAAGGAATGCATTCTAACAAAGGGTTAATACATAATAGGCTAACTGTTAATAGCTTATTTACATTGATTGAGCCCGGCAGCTCTGGTAACTCACCACAAGGCATTATCCACAACGTGACATCAGTACAACATTAGGGAAGACATCCCTAATTCACGCTGGGAATATTCACAAGAAGGGAAGAACCACTAATATAAGTTGGGAAGATGACTCGAGTCTATGTACAAAGGGAAGAATAAAGGGGAAAGCTCTCAACAGAGCTTACTCAGATTAACCATCTGAGACCTAGTTCTGCGTGCAACCCGCACGCAGACCTAAACGAAAGTGAACTCTTTGTTCAAATTGGCTCCAGGTTAGTCAACTTTGTCCAGATAAACACTCGTTATATTACATCTAGTTATTTTGAAATTATCCATGAATGAAATGGTTTAAACAACGATAATATATTTAATATACTGAATATTAGGAAAGGCCTTAGCATAGAAATCAGATATACTGTAATAGGCTAGAAGGGCTATCAGCCGTTTACTATATTTCTTTACTTTTCGTGAATGCAAGCTATCTTCCAAGGCAACATTACCTTCAATCTTAACATATTCTGCTTCTATGCATTCAACATAGCCATGCAACAGCACTGTACGGGATCATGTACAGGAAAATTTTTCAGCCGTATATAACACCAAAAGTACGAAGTCGAGCATATTTTCCATGAGTTGTCAGTAGAGTACACTTTGTAGTGGAGTAAAGTAACGCCATAACAGAGCTTCGTTTAGGTTTGTATTTTTGAGACGTCAATGTCAGCATGTGTGACACTCAAAACTATGTGTGATATTGCTTCGACCACAGGATTTAAATGACTGCGTGATTCTGGGGCTTCGTCGATTTCGATATTTCTCTTTTTCGCGTCAGCACATAGTAATATGCTTGGTCAGAATGCGTTACTGGCCAGTTGATGTAGAAATTGATGCAGGATTCGGTATGAAAATCAAAAAATTTATTACATGAACAATATAATGACTGCAATGTACAAACATACGTAGAGTAAAAATATCATGTAATTATTACGATTTCTGCTTAATTCCTATTTTTTGATTTGTTTAAGATTTGCCCTTTTTAAATATGTCGTTGTCAGAGTAATTGCATAAACAAAAGAATGTGACAATGGTTTTCCGTTGAGTTGGTACTAGTCTCTGTCAATTTCTGCTATATCATCCGGAAACAATAGCTATAATTAGCAGAGACTTCGAGCATCATTACAGCAATACCATTTTTCGTAAGTTCGTTATTCTCTGTGATATTTCAAGTGAACAATTATACATAAAGTATTTAATGAGACAGAATATCAATTCATTGACGAAAGAAAGCTTCCTTCTTTCTGATTATCTTCAATTTCAAGAATGGACGCATAGTGTCGTTTTTTAACGTCTTATATGTCTTTGATTAGAATATATGGAATATAATTACCGTTATTCTGAGAACAGTGTGCAATGTCAATTAGGCCTACAGGTACTTTGCGTTGTCCACTACAAGTACAACGCATTAGTAATGTATGTATATCACAAAATTAATAGAGAAGTAAACAGGATTTAACGGGACGTTTGCGAAATCTACTTAAATCTTTCACGTCCCCTCGATTTATGTCTAGATTCTCTATTATCTTTCAACGGGATCTTCCGAATTTTTGCCAAATATCATATCCATATGTGGGTAGTGGCTATTAGCCCCCAGATGATCCCGACGAACAATACGTTGAATCTCATTCACCCTGAAGATCTCATTGCTTAATTGCCACGTTAACAGTATTTTTACATTTGATATCAGAAATAATTCAACAATGAAACATATTTTGAAGCGATGATACAGACATGCTTACCATGAATTTCAATTTCTAGTTTCTGAATTCATGGGAATTTTCGAAAATTGTGCATCTTGAAATGTATTCCCAACAATAATGTTGATCTGGTTCTGGATGAATAGCATTGAATCAGTTATTGTTCGGGATCATCCGGGCCATTGCCATAATGTATAGGTGATGCTGTCATTTTTCTGTTGAAAAATTAATCTTAAGAAAAGCTTACAGATTCATGTCAATAATCAGTATAGATTGCATGCTGTAATATTTTCCATAGAAAATCCTATGAATTCATGTCAAGAATCAGTAAATTACATGCTGTTATATTTTCCATAGAAAATCCTATGAATTCATGCCAAGAATTAGTAAATTACATGCTGTTATATTTTCCATAGAAACTCTATGGATTCATGCCAAGAATCAGTAAATTACAAGCTGTAATATTTTCCATAGAAAGCCATATGGATTCATGCCAAGAATCAGTAAATTACATGCTGTAATATTTTCCATACAAAGCCATATGGATTCATGCTAAGAATCAGTAAGCTATTCAATGGAATTTTTACACTGAAAATCTGGATAAGAATCAGTATGGTTTATTCTGTTTATTTCACTGACAAGTTTTTTTGCTGATCTACCAAGTTTTTTACAGAATCATCCTGATTTTTCAAGTTTTATCAAGATCCGTCCACTTGGGTCCACTTGTCATTGTTATAACAATGACAGAGTTCAACTTTTGAGCTCTCCCTGGGTTCATGTTCTGCCGTTAGATCGCCCGCCTCCGGTACGTGTTCGTTACACGAACTCGGCCCGGTAAACGGGTCGTTCCTACCGTCACGTAACCGGTACGAGCTCGTGTACCCGAAGGAGGTTCCAAAAAAAAAAATCCGCCCTGCTGCTTGATTTACGGGCTGTCATTTAATCTCCAGTGCTCTGTATTTTAGCTGGAGATTAAATGAAAGCCCGTTTTTACAAGTAACAGGACGGATCCTACCTAAAGAGAAAAGTCAAACATGTCAAATAATAGGTTTATTCTTCATGAAATTATAGCCACGTACCACAGTAACACTGCCTGGGATAGTTGACTAAAATAACAGTACCTGGGAAGTTTGACTGCAGTTCGGCAACACTTAAACAATTCCTTGTGCAGTAATTGCCTTCACACTTGCAAACAGTTCCACGTAGAATCCATGTATAGGCCTACTTGGTTTGATATCCCAATCTTATCCGGAAATAAGAGAATCATTGTCTCTGAAAAAGGAAATATTTTTCAATGACATTTCAGGCTGGATTCATACGATCGCAAAAAGCAAGGATATGTATAGAATGCATCTATGCAAGAATTACATGATGAATTATATATAAAAGCACAAATGAAACAAAATCTGTAAATTAAATTAAGCAGTATTTACTATGCCAGCATCAATTATAAATAGCATGCAAAATTATGATGAGATTAACATTCAAGTCAATGTATGAATTAAACAGAGCTTCTGTAGACCTAAAATAACAAGCAATGCGTCAATCATGTCGCAAAGCATCTGCAAGCATACTTTAGGCCTAGATAGATCTTATCACGTTTGTTTAAATTTTGGCATCTAACATTGTAGGAGAGATTATTACTTATGTCTTTATATGCGCCTCTTACCTCAATTCACTAGTTCTTACATAAGACAGTTTCAAAATGAAGTTGTAACCTAAATCACACTTGTCTACAGTTTGCTTTCCAATGAACTTGGTTTCTGTTTTCTGAACGAACTGTAGACAAGTGTGATTTAGGTTAAAACTTCACTTTGAAACTATAAGTAGCAAAAGTATGCGTGCAGATGCTTTGCGAACCAACGCTTGATCATTGATGATGTCGCTGATGAAATACAATTATATAAACTAACCAGTTAGCAGTAGAAGAAGCAACATCCCCGTGACGCCTGCATAATACCTTTTACATTAAGCTTGTTTCAATCGGATCATTAACACATTTCAAGAACTTAATACAACCCATGATAAAAGCGAAATTAATGTGAAAAGCACTACAGTCCCTATCAAATCATCTTATATGAATAAATAATAATGCGATGAATTATTTGTATCTACTAAATACGGGAGGTTTGCACCGTACAGCTTTACTGATGCAGGTCTCATTGTAAACTGCACACCACTAAAACAGCAGTTACAGTAATATATCCGCTAAACTTAACAGAAAATATTCGCAAGAAACATGAAAATGATGACGTTACAATTGGATGATTGATGACATCAATTAAAATCCGCTAATATCAGATAGAGCGTCTCTACGGATATTTTCTGTTCGGAGTGTAAAAACAGCAGTGAAAGTAATTTTAGCTGCTGATTTTAACGAATATTTGTTGTTTATAGTGCACTTGCATTAGTCACTCGCTGTGACAAAGATAGTTTTTTTAACTACAATACATCATATCACTTGGCTCTCCTCCGAACTTCTATAGGGAATAGGAATAAACTCACGAGGATGCTGCTGCCTTCCCTGAAAACTAGACAAATTGATTTTGTTTACATCTGCATCAGCACCTTACAGTATCTCCCCAAAACCGCCGGTTAATCAGGGTTTGTACACCTAACGTCAGCCAGATAGCTAGACTCAAGCTAAAATTTTAGGCATGAAGCATTTCAAGAGAATGCAGTTTACTTTCTCTCCATAGAATAATATCCATATCAATGAAGAAATTTGAATATTGAAAGTAAATCAATCTCAAGATGACTGCAGACTTATGATTCTTGTTTTTTTCCATGATTGATCATCATAATCCATTGCAAACGATCTTGAGCAGAGTGATATTCCAGCATGCCTATGAACGATTCTACAGGTGATTTTGTGATTTCATCTTTATGGTTGGACATGTCATTGATCTTCATGAAATGATAATGGGCAATTCCGTAAATAACGCACGTACGTTCTGACACACAATCTTCATTTCTCATCATGAAGCAATGCGATTCTATCCATGAAAATTGCACCATACCATGCCAAAATAGTATGAAATATTTATCACTTTTCAAATATTCAACAGTAGTCCCTCTAGCGTCGAAAGAGGGACTGCCATTAAATTAATTAATTAAATTGTTTTTACTAATTATATTGAAGGGACTACTATAATGTGTCAGAACGTTCGTGCGTTATTTATGAAATTGTTCTAATCGTTGTGGATGAATTATCTTTCAGGTTCAGACAAGACACTAAGGCTCATGCTATAAAAAACCCAGTTGCTCACCAGCTTATCAAGAATTTTCTGTACTGCTCGTTGGGCATTTCATGACTAATCGTCCACAATTCAATTACAATTCATTGCTACGATGATGTAACGTTAATGAGAGATGCTGTTTCATGTCGGTACAGCGCACGTCCAATGTAATTAAATATTGAATAGGCTTATTGAACGCTTTCCTTCTGATGAGTCCATAGAGTTAGATTTGTAAACTACACAACAACACTGTGTGACACATTCACAGATGACTGCTAATTTGTATTCGTTACGAATACATGCTGGAAATGTCTCATGTCAGCTCAAGATGACACAGATATCTATCAATCCGAACTCTGTGCCCCGACCGCACTCAAAAGATAGGCTCTAATTAGTGTATCTGACATGCGTGTGGAAGTGACAACAAGCCACGAGGCCGATTAGTCCTCACAAAATCTGACAGATGAGACCACACTATGCCCATAGAGGTCTATACCTTATTGATGTCACAAAGCAAAACACCTCGATGGAATGCTGCATAAAATCGATATGTTGCAGGAAGTGTTGAGAAATTAAGCATGTTTATCAAAATAGCGAATGAAGATAGAACTAATGTATTGCTGAATTAGTGAACAGTGAAAACATGAATGTTGTTCAGATGTTCTAAAGCATGAATCATTGCACCAGAGAAATCAGTCAAGTCACTGAAGTCAGCTGAAGACATTGTATGAGATTGCAGTGCATGGCTCGATAGAAAATGTGCCCCTCCATCTCAAAATAATATGCGCATGTTATGCTCCACTGCAGGTAAGATTCTGACTAACATTTGTTGCTTCGAAATTGCATGCATTATGCTATGAAATACTCAAGATGGCTAATAAAAACATGTTAGGGACATATCAATAATCAGGATTTACTAAGCAGGTGGGAAGTATTTTGGGATACCGTACATAAATTAACACTTTAGATATTCACGCAGTTTGCAACTGCACGGTCTATGTCCACTTATTGAATGTTAATTGTGCTTTTTACTTTTATCTTTCCTAAGTCAAAATAACTCTCATGTTGTCATTAAAAGAGAATCCTCTCTACTAGTACAGGGATTATTATTGGAAATTAAATATTGGTGGTCTACGTGGCACGGTGGCTAAGTGCTTGGCTAGCGATCTTTCGGTCCAGAGGTCGAGCCAAAGTGTCATAGGAAGTCGTCAGGAAGGGCTTCCGGACCAAATGGTCACAGCCAGAATAAAGTCTGACTCTGTGTCAACACAGTCAAGCCCCAAGTAAGGTAGAGTAGACGTAGTGAGTCCACAATTCACTTCAACTAATTAAAAAACATAATATTGCATGAATTATCAGACTGAAATGAAGTTATATTACGTCATCATTATTACGTAATGCATCATAGGCTATGCTTAACATTAATCGTGCATACATAAGCCTACAACGATCAAGGATACAATCAGAACACTAGAAGCTTCGGAGATGAAACAATACATATAATATGTCCGACATTACAGTTTAGTTGATCATCAGTCTGCAGCTGCGACCCCTATCCTGTTTTTCTGAAATATTTTAATATAATATAACAATGCAAAAAGTAGTCCACTGCAGGGGAAGGAGAAAATTAATTTATTTGAAATTAATTGATTGATGAACCATCTTCAATTCAATTAATGGATTGGATCAGCTGCCAACTATTCCAATTAATTGCAATTATTCACAAGCAAAAAAGCGATTTATTGAACGACTACTGCAAGTTATAATGTACAATTAATAGGTCTACACAGTCGATGATGTGATATTCTGTAGGTATACTCGTTTTTGAAACGAAGAAATGTTTGTTGTTAGCCTAATGCGAAGCTTGATGTTAATAATCTACACCATTCATTTAAACTTTAATTTAAAAGTCTCTAACTAGTAAATATAAATACTTCGTATTTTCTCTTAGATAAAAGTCAAATTAAGGTCACGATGGTCAGTGACAGTGTTTGAACCGAAAAATATTGCGCATATATATTATAAAAATATAATGAATATTAATTATCAGTCATTGCTTGATATTGCTATCAGAACATTTTCATGTTTATCATGCAAATTAGTTCAACGAGCAGTGGTGCAGAAAATGCATGCTTGTGATTGCAAATTCTATTTCTGCAAGTGTTTTGATGCACTTTCGTAGACCTGTGTGCTGTGGAACTAACGTTCTAAGTGTTAATCAATTGTCCGTCAACAGCGGAAAGATCTACCTAGATTTGGCAATGATAAAAAATAATT
>CAJQUW010001984.1:0-22735 GCA_907163375.1 Prostheceraeus crozeri | reverse complement strand
GAGGTGCTTCCCAACGATCTCATTTACGAGACCAGCCAACAAGGTGACGGATCTGTCATGATGTGAGGAGCCATCTGTTCTGATGGTCGAAGCACTTTGAAAGTTCTGCCAAGCTCCCTTAATGGACTTTTAGAAGAAAACCTTCTTCCATTGGCAAAGCACCTTCTAAGACCTCAAGAGACGGTATGGCTACTGTAGGATGACAACACAGCTCCCCACCGTTCTCGCGTTGTCCAACAGTTCCCAGTGGAAATTGGAATGCGACGGAAGAGTGGCCATCCCGCAGCCCTGATCTGAGACCCACTGAAAAGTCATGAAATGAAATTGGGTGAAGGATTAGACTTCCCAATACTCCCGTTGGCAGTCTTACAGAATTAGCACTTAATCACCATAAAGTTGTCATTTATGTTTACTTTTTTGTATCTCTGTGATGTCTTCTTAAGTAGAGATATTAAGGCTAAATGTTAAAGCTGCTTCAATGATATCGAGATATCGAAGCACGTAATGATAGTGATAAATGTTAACATAGCGATGAAAATGTTGAACACTAAATGTTCGAATTTGCATCAAAATGTACAATGCTAAACGTTGAACTCAAAAAAATTACCTGCAATCAAAATGAAAGCGTTCTTCGTCTAGTCATCGCACCAGAATGACTTTTACATATTATGAGACAGCCGGAAATTTCCTTTCTTCACATAAAAAAACATAGCGATAGCAGTCCATTCAAAAATCCATCTGCTTTCACCAATTTGGACGCACCAATTCCAAGGAACATTATTTTTGAAAATTGAAGCCTGTAATGACAACTTCAGGGCATTGCCCAAAGGCCCTCAAGTTGTCATTAGACGCACTCGAACAGAAAGTGTCTCTGAATTCAAGAAAGAATAGTTAGAAAATGCGTGGCTATGTTTCATGGCCAACTGCATATAAGATCACGTTCATGTCATACATGTGTACGAATAGCTATTTCTCCAACAGGCGAGAAAAAACATATTTTTTTATTTCTTAATTTCCCTCACTCGACACAATTGGTATATCTTTATAGCTAGAAACCTTGATAGACCGAGCCTATGATGGAGAGAATTTCAATCTTGAAATATAGACCTAGCTATCAAACTTGAACATGCTACATGTGAATAGGAGTTATATAGTTGGCATCTGTAGGCTTGTATTTGCAAATTCTTGATTCCATATATTTGAGAAAATATAAATTGCTGCGGCATTGCCAAGAAAATGCTTCTGTCGCTTTCCCCTATGGGAAATTTAGGCGATTTCCTATTTTAGCGTCCCTAATTCACAAAAACTAATTTTTATGCTTTTTCTGAGTTAAAAATTATTAACCACTTAATTTTTGATTAACCGCGGGTACATACACAGAATATTGAAGGTTTTTGGGCTCATGCCAAGAAAAAGATCAAACGAATAAATGGTACGAGCTGAGAACTATTTCAATCTTATCTCTGTGAATTCGAATGGCGCTGGAGGAATGACACATACCATTATGGTGGCGGAAAAGTGTTTCAAAAACTTTTAGTGAAAGTAGACATCAAAACCCTTTGTAAATTATAGTTTCATTTACTATATAAATTTATTTGGAGAAAATAATAATTTTTAACTCAGAAAAGCATAAAAATTAGTTTTTGTGAATTAGAGACGCTAAAATAGGAAATCGCCGAAATTTATACGATTGGCTATAACCAATGCTGATCCAGTTAGGCTACATCGAGTGCTGCATTCTCCAGCAGCCCAGACACATGATCCGTGTTAGTAGGAATGAGAAGAAATTGCAACAGCTCAGCCGTGATCGTAGCAGCGAGACGAAAATTGCAGCGGGTCATCTGCGGCAATGATCATTGTAATCTAATAATACTTAGGACCGATATTTCTAGTACTTATACTTCTAGCAAGAACATTATAAAGGGGAATCTACAGCAAATATTCAATCAGGATGAAAAAGGCGCTTAAATTAGCAGGCAATTATCGGCCAAAATAATTCTTGAGATGGAAAAAATACATCGAGTGCTAGGTAGACCCTATGTCTATTAATAAACCTACAACGAAATCCCAAAAAATCACATAAGGGGACATTTTCAAAGACTGTTACTAAAATATACCGTGAGCCCAAGTGAAAATTACCATCAAGCCACAAAAATCATATAAGGTGGATTAAATCATTAATCATACATAAATGGAAAGAGCGTGCTACGTAAACCTCTTCACTACAGCGAGATGAGTGCAAAGTCTTAAATTTAATAAACTTGCAAACTTGTAAACCTGAAAATTCCAAGAACCACAAGAAGTTCACACGTATGAAACTTTCTTCACGCGTAGATCCATGCTAATAATAAACGTCTCCACATTGAACTAATCAAATTAAAGACAAATTTATTTCGAAATTTTAGTCCATTTTTACATAACTATCTTACCTTTTACACAGAGATATTCAACGCTTCACGGGTTTCCTTCCTACATTTTACTACTGACATATCTGTTAGAAGAGGTGTAGCGTGCCTTTTCAAGTGAACAAGCACATCTGCCTTACCATCCCAACTGGGCCGTGCCCTCTTTCCATTGCACAAATGAACGTATAGGAATCTACGAAAATTAGTCATCTTTTTCAACTAATTCTCTTGAAATAACTAACAAGTTCTCAGCATAAATGCGTGGACCAAACATAATATAGCAGTACAACACATCCTCTTTACTACACGGCCTAGAGGGAACTGGGAAAGTAAAGAAGATTTGTTAGGCTACTAGAATATGATTGGTTTCATGCAAGCATTCATGCACGTATTTATGTTGAGAACTTGTTAGCTATTTTAAGAGAGTAAGTTGAAAAGGTTGAATAATTTTCGAAGCTTCTAATGCGTGTATTGGCGTAGATCTCGCCATGGAAGGAGTGCACGTTTCACAGGTCATCGGGGTAGTAAGGTAGATGTGCTAGTTAACTAGAAACTGCACTGCACTTGTTGATTTCGCTTGCCTGTGGTGAGGTATTGCCCATGGATTGTCCATGGATTAGACATTCTTGGGCATTTTGATTGAACAGGTTTAGGCATTTTTCCTCAAGTACGTTGGATGTCTATCATGACTCATGCTTTGGTATATGGTGGACGGATAATCAATGAAATATGTGAGCTACATCAGAAAATGGATCCTCTTCTTTCAATTGATTGAATGGAGGAGAGGCTGCTTGTCTTGGGCTGCAACTTTCGAATTGATCGGGAGAGGCACATATTTGCGATCCTAGTCATAACGCACAAAGCATATTGCCTTGAACACCAACTATGGAGGCATATATATCATTTACTTGAACTGCTTAGAAAAGAAATAGCCAATTATTCTAGATTATATCATTCATTATTCATATATATATATATATATATATATATATATATATATATCTATATATATATACTATATTTATATATATCATGTATATTTTATTATGTTATACCTAACTCCGTGGCTCTATTGCTGTTTCATCTTCGAAATTCCATATGGTAGTTTTGTAATTTGATCAAAGTAATACTTTGCTGACAAAAATAAAAACGTGGATCCACACGTGGACAAAGCATTATACGTTTCACATCGAGATGAACGTTTACAGCTGACTCCGATTGGAGAATTCATAAAGAAAATAAGTGCATTAAATAAATCTACCCAAACCATAACTTTCAGATCATTGAGTACATAGAAATCAGATACTATACTATATAAAGGCTAGAAGGGTCATCGTGTTGAAACCGCCTATCCCGACGTGGGCACGAATTGTTCGGGACTCCGAGCAGCTTTAATTCATTTTTAAAATGATAACCCACGTGTTTTACCAGCTGTTCGGCAGATGGTTGCGCCCGTTAAAAATTACAGCGGTTAAGTTGGTTTAGCGACCGTAAAATTCCATGAGTTAGCGTTTCTATTTTGTCATTGAACACACACCGTAGAAGTGAAAACATATCTTAATTTTTATAAGCAACTAGGACTTGTTTTATGCTTGTGAAATAGACACACACCGGTTTGTATTTTCGCCGCCAATCTGAGTACTGAATGAAAAGAGTGCTACAATGACTACTAACTCAAGCCGCCGCTAAAATGAAAGCTAAGTGATGTGAACATTTACAATTATCCAATAATAATTGTTTTATGGCAGGAGGTCTAGCCCTCCCCCTCCCCCCCCCCCCCCCCATCCCCACCACGCTATTCACATTATTTTCAGTGATAGTTTGACTTTAATTCACCCATTTATGTTCTGAAATAATAATTAGCGGAAGGTAGTGTTAATGGATAATGGACAGGTTTTGCAAAAGTCAGATTGATTAATCTCTACTTAGACATCTATAGGCATTGCAAAAATTCAACTTGATGATCTTAAAATTTAGCCTAGACTTGAAGCAATTTGTGAATTTTTAAATAGATCAATTAGGACCACGCGTTAAACTTAAATATATCTCAACCCTGTTCAAATAGCATGAAACAACCTTTTTGGTTAGGACTGAGACTTTGTAAGAGCCACCAATACCAATAGAATTGGTCTGGTCTTTCTGTCGTAATATCCGATGCTGTCAGATTTTATGTGGAAAGATGACAAAATATATAATGTTAAATGAATGTTTAGGAACTATGATTTTGATTAATTTTATTACTTTTGGGTCATGCAAAACCCATATTTTTGTACCTACTGCCAACCTTAGCACATGATGAAATAGATTACCAGATGAAACAGTTGTATTGTAAACACATGTTCTGCGTAGTCAACATTGATAATAAACGATGTTCACTGCGAATTAATTAGGGACAGATTTTGATTACAAAGATACTGTCATGTGAAATCAATGTGGTACAACCCGCATGCTGTTGTGTGTCCCCTTACCACCTTAAAATATTACATAAAAAATGTCTAGATGCACTTTAATAAGAAAGTAACTAAATACATGAAAGAAAACAATCATAGGGGATTGCTTTACGTAGATTTTTTGTTTGCAATCCGAACTATTTCACGAGCGTTACATGTATGTCTACTACCGTGCACTTTCGAATACCGATCAAAGGAGGTCCATTCCTTGAGAAGCACAAGTCTAATTCTAACATGTTCAATACCAAAGACACCACATTATGAAAAATCTCTAAGTTTATGATTTGTCAAGATGTGTCATCTTTTCAAAATTCGAGGGTGGAATCCATTTTCAATTCCTGATGCCAGTACATTCACCAACACAGACCGCTGTTTTTCACTGTTGACTCCGTTCGTCATTGGAATCAACTTACAGCATACGAAGGTGTCAGCGGGTTTAGGTTATAAACTTAAGTCAAGACAAGGGTTAACATTTTAGGCGCTTGGACATATGGTAAACATGAACAGCCTTTATCCATTTAAGTAACTGTTCTTTGAAGGTTCTCGTTCATTAGCCTGTCATGGGTTTGACATTTGTCAGTTTCTACTTGTTGTGACTACTATTTTCATGCATTTGGTTCTTGACAAATATTATTACTAATCGACAAAAATGGTATGTAGTCGCATAAAACCAAATTTTGCACGATGAAATATATGCTCACATACCCAGACTTGCGTTGTATTTGTTCGTGTTGGTAGTTGTTCAATTTTGAAAGTTCGTTTATACACCTTGACAGAATTTACATTCATATTGAGTGTTGAAATGCCGATGATGATTTTGTAATTAGCTATTTCCAATAACGGAAAGGTATGCGAATTGTTGATTGTAACAAACCAGCCGTCGGATTTTTTCCATGTTCAATGAATAAGTCAGTGAATAATTCAAATTAATGTAGTTGCGGATGAAGAAATTTCCATTGAATGAGTACATAGAAAGTTGAGTATCCAAAACATGAAGTTGAGGTCCTACTAAAGAATATATTTTCCTGGCAGATGAAGAAAGAGTTTTGTTGTCTATTAACGGGAAGTAGGGCAACACTTGATGAACAAAAATTAAGCTTTCCGCAATGTGATAGCCGCCTGTTCCTGTACTAGCCTGCTACACGGGTATGTAATTTGTCTCAACCAATTTCCCAAATCGAGAGGTACACCAGAACACCTACGGATTTAAAAACCGTTTTTGACATCTAATGACGATGAAAGAATGGGTCGCTGCTTTTTCGAAACAGTGTAAGACAATGAATATACATATATTTGAGAACCAACAAGGACAAAAATCAATGTAAAAATGCTTGCATAAAAACTAAAGGTAGTAGTTATGCCCATTTCTGCATTACAACCAAAAGATTCCCTCTGCATGGTTGACATCTGCAAAGTGATCTGGAGAAAGAAATGCATCGTCAATGAGGCCATCGAACGAGGTTTTCACCACGATTAGGTTGAAAAAGAAAAGGATCAGCTATATGGGAAAAACGTCGAAACGAGATTGATTTTCTCTCCTGATGAGGCTGTGGAACCAGCTCTGGTGGCTGATTCATGCAGTCCTTTTCGAGGAGCGAATTAATCTCTGCATGTTACGTTCCACATCAGGACACTGACTCCATCTGGCCGCTTCCCATCAGCCATTGTCCATTCCAAACTAGTTCGATAATTGGCGAAAATCCGCATCATTTCCAGTGCTCTGAGAACAGTTTCATTTCATGGGCCGAGTGTCCGGCACTAAATTCGACGAAGATAGTGTGTGCAGTCCATATTTGCCATTTACGTCCACGCAATTGCAAGGGAATTTTCAGCAAACTGTTGCACATATGAGAAGTGTCACTGCTATTCGAGTAGTGTCACTACTCTGTTATTGTTGACAATTACTTGAAAACTGGGAGTACATGAAGCTATGACCACCTCACACAGATTGTGCTGCTGAAAGCGACCTAGTATTTTATTCCAGGCACGTTGAAATCGTCAGTTCTCATCATGTTATAATCTATAAAACGTGCCACGAAAAGCGACTTGTGTCTCGAAAACAACTTTACGATTTGGCAGTGGTTATCTGCAAGGGAATCAAACATATGTTACAGATTCACAATTGATAACACTATTACCAATTCCCAATTACTTACCAAAAACTTATCTATGGAGGCGTCAAGAAGCAAAAAAACTACTTCGAAGAGCAACAACTAGGACATTTGAAATTTAGGACATAAGCACTAGGATGAGCCATAGAGAAATAAGCAAAAATCTAGGAATTAGCATTAACAGTGCAACCAACTTAGAAGTCATAAGAAGTCAAACAAACATAGAAAATAATTACTTCAAGGAGGCAAGCAAGCTGGCAAGTTCGAATGCGCCCTACACAATCTCCACAAAGCTCAGTCCATCGTTGGTTGAAATGTGAAATACAGTCAAGACAAAATTTCAGTGAAATGTTGCATAAAAACAGGCGGTTATAAATTATACAGAAGATGGAAACTGTCACTGAAGGTAGTTTCCAAGAATATACAACAGATACAATGAACGCTACTGTGATTTTTGTCATAATTTAGCTGACAAGGCAGGACTTAAAATCAGTAAAAAGTGGTGCTCTACACTGTATCCATAGGCCAGCTGCGAAACAACTGCAGTGATCAATAAATACATACAGGTTCTCATTTTTTTGTGAAGTTACTGTAAGCCCACTGTTTAACTCGTTAGAATCTGGGGTGCACAACATGTTTTCGGTTTTTTTTAGCAATATTTGAGTAAATATTGCGGCGGACACAGTGGCGGGAACTTTCATATTTCAGTTTAGGATTGTGTGCTGCAATTTTTTCAAGCAGCATTCCATACTTAGCAATTCAATTGCCTTAACTTAGATTTAACTTAAATCTCAACTTGCAATTTCATTCATGCATTAATCTTACAAATGATTTAAATTTAATCCAATGCTGTATGTTGCTCCAATTATGGAAGTTAGTGTATTTGTGTCGGAGTTTTGAAAGGGACTCCACTCCGGTGCTATGGGAGTTCGAAATACAAATGCCGACTCGACTGTGAGCAGCTACATGGACACTGCTGCAGAGATCCGTAAAACTGTGTTAAGAAAAGAACATTAAGATGATGAAGCTGATTCTTTGAAAAACGTTTTAAAAGTAAAGTGATATGACTAGTCATTTACAGGATTTATGATTAAAATTTTCACATTTGTGGAATTTGACTTGGAAGACATGGCTATCTTGGATGGAAAAAATATTTCCACTACTTTGAAACTTTGGTTTAATTGATACAAAATCGTCTGATAAATTAATGTTTTTCGAACTCGTAACTTAGTGGATTGGAATAGTCATTCACATGCTTGTGATGAAAATTTTGCAACTTTTTTAGAGCTTGGCTAGGTAAAGATCTATATGGACAGAAGCAGTTTCCAATATATACAAGCTGTTGTGCATGGACATGATATTGCCCGAAAGCATGGCCTGAAGATTTAAAAACTCGGCATGCTGAAGCCATCATCATATCATCACGTTAATAATCTCCACAAAGTTTGGTCCAAGCGTTGGTTGAAATGCGAAATGCAGGCAGACGAAAAATATCCGTGATGTTGCATACAGGCGGTTATAATGATACAGAAGATGGAACTGTCATGAAGGGTAGTTCCAAGGAAAATAGAAAGCAAGAACACCTTCCATCGGTAGTTAAGCAGAACAAAAACTTAGAATCACAACTATTCCAGGAATTACGAAAAGATGCAATGAACGCTAGTCTGATTTTTGTCAAATTTTAGCTGACAAACCTAGCACCTAAATCAGAAAAGTGGTGCTCTACACTGAATCATTGGTCTACTACGAGAACAAATACATGTGCTCATAAAATTATATGCAGTTCTCCCTTTTTGTTAAGTTTCAGCAACCCACTTTTAAATTGTCCATATACATGTACTTAACTAGTCGGCTGCTTCATTTCCCGACAGTTTCCTATCTCAATCAATTAGACAATAGCTTAACTAGTAATTCATAGCCAAATAATTCAATACAATCTCTTTTTGAAAAAAAATCGTCAGTCTGAAACAACATGTTGATAAGTCAGATAATTTCTTTGGCTCCGTATTCTCAAATGATGACATTCCCGATGTCTTCACTACATATTGCGGACACAACTACTCACCCGTAGAAGCGATTGTGATCCGCCCTACCCACCAAACATTTTCACTAAAACCGAACGACTAAGGAAAACTGATGCTGCTTTTCAAGTGACTGCTGAAGAGGTGTTATTCCAAAAGAGCCTACGTAGATTGAATTGAGGATGAGAGCAAAGGTCTAAATTTAAAATACGTTAGGCACACCTGATGAATGAATCGTAATTGGATCTTTTGTATTCCTCCGCTATTACTGTTTTACTTCCCGGGTCACTTGTTTCCATTGTTGATATCTGTGGAGATTCGATAGAAGTGTGAGAATCTGCGAGAGAGGGTGGAGAGTGTTATTCAAAATATTGAGGGTGAGTACCTTTGGCTTTGCTGTCATGTGAACATTTTGTCGACATTGCTGAGCATTGTTTATGGAATTGATTTGAAAAGCCATGATAGGAAAATTGTACAATGGAAAGTTGCTGCTTGATGACTCAAAGAACGATTACAATCGATCAATTTCACGTTTTAAAATTACTCTAGGACAATGAAACTACTTACAATCTTCACCGGTTGAATATTCGTAATAAAGCAGAAATCATTCCAGATTTTTGTAAGAAACGATTTTGCAGAAAAGTGATGTTGAAAGGAACATATGGAGTGAAACGACAAGCATTCAAACGCATGCGCCTACAGAGGTCGATCAGAATAAACGCGGCATATTGAAAGATCGACTTTATGGGAACAGTCGCAAAAGAATTCATTTTCCGGAGTTTTTACGTGGAATACAAGCTTATTGCAAATTGGGTGGGGACTTCGACAGAAGAAAGATCAGAGCATTCCCAATAACAGACAGTATCCCATCTACCCATCGAGAGAAAAACCAATCAATTTGCTTCAAAAATCGGCGTGATCAATTTCAAGTACAACGACGGAGTGATCCAACGCTTCAAGTCACTGCTTGACATCGAATGCACGACCCGTGGAATGGAGGAATGCCGATCCGCTCCATTTGGCTTCTGTTGCGACCGTGGAAAGATGACATACTGACTATTGTAAAAGAATGACATTTTACAAGACGTCTTATAACACCTTCGGAACGTCGAAAATCTATGTTGTTTTTTTTCTTTTTCGCAATTGCTTTCAGATTCGATGTTAGCATCCAAAAGGCAAACAAAAAATGCATTGGAAGAAAATAAAGCAAACAGCAGATGATGACTATCTATGGTAATGGCAAAACATTGGACGGCTTCTTTGCTTTGATATCAGCCTATTCGAAAAATCGTCGATGTTTCTCTAGGATCAGAAAGTTGCCTGTCACTTACAAAGCGAACAGAAGAGCTTTCTTTGATTATATGTAGAAGGAGGATAGGCCGTTTGGTATCGAAAACTCCAGAAAATCGACTCTCTCCACGTAATCAAAAAGAGCAATAACGGGAGGGTTTTTTCATCAAAGAACAGGAAGATCGTGGATGATCAGCACTGTCTTCGATGACTATATGCAAAAAATTTGACAAAGAAAGGACACCGAGAAGGAAAATCGATCCTCATCGTTGATAACTTGACCCTATTCCTTCCGATGTGTGACTGAAATGTGTTAATTTCATCCTCACGCTAACTTCCCGGACTAGGAAAATGTCCCGCATAAATTCATTAAAATTCAAAATAAAGCTATTGAGAGGTATGCGTACAGTCTGTAGGATTTAAATCCCGCTTCTTTCAGACGTTGATATGCAGCTCTAAAGCAATCAGTTTGATACCAACAGCAAATCTCCAAGCCTTTTGCTAGACGCGCAAACTATCTGAAACCGATTTCTCTTCGCTGGAATGATCTTGATTCAATCGTGTGACTATCACTTGTCTTCTGAAATTTGGTCATCCAGATCCCTTACAACTTTGCTTCTTCACACCAACGCGCCACACCAATTCCAATCAGCTAGCCTACATGGATACATTCAAACATTGACTCTTTAACAACATTGGCGCATGCTACGTCCAACCAACGAAATCATTTCCAACAATTTACGATTTTTTCTTGGTGCTTCATCATGCAGCTACTGACTTATATCCAAAAACGACAGCAAAATTTTGCAATTCTACGATGTCCAAACTTAAACAAACGTTGATCCTGGCAAAAGGATGAACGGTATTTATTGTTCATGCATGAAAAGGCACATACACGTAGAATTCGTGTTTGAGACTCAAGATCGACTTAAATATTTAACAACGGCTATTGATTAGATAAGTGGTTTTTCTGTCCACGCATCACAGTTCAGTCTTAATTTTAGTTTTAATTAAAAACATCAGTGCATGTTTCTGTTCACGCAACGTAGTTCAGACTTCATTGAATGTTACTTTTAATTAATTCGCATTATATAAAGTGTTCTCACTTACCAAATTCCTGCTATAAGATGTTCTCCACTTGAATCAAAATTTCAACTAAATTTTTCGATGAATGATGTGTGATGAAGCTGCTATGATATTAGTCCCCTAACCACTTTCTACATCGATACTAAAACCACAGAAAAGCATTTCAACAATGAGATGTTTCATTAGTTTCGAGTATGTTGGATTATCTCAACTACTTGAACACATTAGCAATGAAAAAGCACATATTTAGAACGGTCAGGCATTAGCATCCCCCAGGCTCACTTTAACACTTTGAGCGTGATGAATTCGAACTCCTGATGCAATATACTTGGCATACTATCTTATATGCGATGTACATGAAATCACAGATGAAGAAGGTACATCTGATGAATTTGGAAATGCAATAAAGCGTTAGGCAGGTAGTGATTTGACTTTTTAGGTGATAATTATTTTTGGTTATTAAGAACCGTAGAATTATCTATGTAGACTAATCAAAATGCGAATTGAAAAGGTTGGTAAAAGAAGCATATTGTGCAGGGTGCTAGGTAAAACGGTGACCAGGTGGATGCTTACTAGAAGTTGCGATATCGACATTTGGACCATCCATTCCACTGCAGGAGTCTAGAATTGTCAGGCCATCGACCAATCCCTCAAGAGCTTTGTGCATCTGAGGATGTTTCAGCATGACATGAAATCTAGATATTCAGTTATCTTGTAATAGCCCTGTCTTCAGTTCAATACCCTTCTGTGAACAATGAACATCCATTTATCCGCGATGAATTTTACGTGGTTTCGTAGCAATTTCAGATTTCAGACTGTCATCAGAGTCCTCATCAGCCAACGTACTATCTATGTGAACGCGCAAGGCGTGGTGACAGTCTTGAACCTGCTTAATATCTCCAGAGGCAACTCCGCATTGGCCGATCAATCTGATCAAGTCCATCAATGGCGTGGGTCGGATGAGAAATCGAAGCATCCGTCCTAATGCCATGGATCCAGATTTCCTCGGCTGCGTACGCACATTCGTTGGACATTTTCAAAGCTGCTTTCCCACCCATCAGAGTGGATCTGGTGCACAGCTTTGGCGGAGAAAAGCGCAGCAGCCAAACTAAGAAAGCACATAAAAGAAAACTGGCTCCTTGTATATACAAATTGCCGAAAATTAGTGAAGCAGAAGTTCAATGTTTCAAATAATTAAAATTATAAATGCTTGACCAATGACCTTACTTTTCTAGCGAATTTGCATTATTGATCTAATCTTAAAACGATATTAAAAGTGATGCTTATATCAAAAAAAATGGAATTTCTACTTTTTCTTGTTGTACGTAGCAATTTTGTTTTTTTTGTCATCAGTCTTGATAAATTTAAGCTTTAGCTCCCTATTTTAAAATTCCCAATTTTTTCCCGAGTTTTACACACTGAATTTTAGAAGTAGTATCGATTATTAATTCTCAGCGACAAATTATCGCATGATTTTTGGAACAAGGGAATGCCACATACTTTGACCCGAAAAATCATGGTGTCTGTAGAAGAAGATTACGTAGTAGGGCCTATTTTAGGAAGGGGAACTGAAAATGGATAGATTTCAGGACAGTAGGCTATGCTATGTTTCACAAGATTCAGGATTTGTCATGAAATGACTTCTTTTGATACCCGTAATCACCAGGTTCAGCCGCATTCTCCACATGTATTTCATTGCGCTTTCATCTCGACACCAAATTGAATATTGGAATAGTAATAATCCATCGCCGGCTATTCGGGAACCACTCAACTTCGAATTTACCCGAAATAGGAAATGCGAGCAACTAGCCGACTGCCTTTGCAGGCTGGGAAGTCATTTCCATGTGAAAAGCATCCAGATTGACCGATCGACAATGTGATGACCGAGATGCATTAGCAACTTATTCGAATTATTGAAGGTATTTGAAAAGGGAATTGTAACCAATTAGAGCTAGGGACCACAGGATGGGACTAACATTAATTCAGGTGAGAAAACACTAAATCCTTGCTACATACACAGAGCCCATTGCCAATTTTCTTCTGTATGGCCATGTTCCCACGGGCTCACCTGTTTAGCTTCGAAAAACAATTACTCTATGTAACAAGAATCAGGAATTTAGCAATAGGTATGTACCGACAAGCACCTTATTCTTGCTCGTCTTGCTTGGTCATGTTCTCGACTTTCTCCTTTTCCTCGTCTCTTAATTTATTAGCTGAGAAAATATGTTCGAAGCAAACTTGTTTCCTAGCTAAAGAGACTTTCAATAACACTAAAAATGAACAGTAACAGGCTGTGATAGCTTATTAGAAAAATTGAGGAATTTTTTGAAAATTTGAGGAATGTAACGGAGCCTAATTAATAATTGCAAGAAAACTCCAAATTTTACAGGGATTTTGGTGCCAAACTTATGAGAAGGCAACCCAAGCGTTGACTACACTCCACACTTTTGAAGTTGTATGTATTAAAAAGGATATTGCCTGGGGTCATAATTACTTTCCGCTTTGTTGCGAAATTATATTTAGTTACATCAATTACTATCGGCTTGAATGTGTTCGAAACAGAGAATGTCAGATCAAGCTGCTGAAATAGTTGTGCTTCACGCTATGTCTCCATTCAATGGATGCTTGTCAGTATTTGTATACTGAATTTTTTTTTAATGTAGGAAATATCCTAACACTAATGCATCTGGGGTTTATGACGATTAATTTTTACGGTATTTTAGACAAATTAGGGAAAGGGAGAGGCAAACCTAAGCTTGAAAGCTTAAAAACGTTGACGGAATGCTTTGGTTAAAAGTCGGTAGTTATTTATTATGAAGGATACGCCACATTTCCACACTAATTTATTAATATTACTTTATACAACTGCACAAGTTTTGGTGGCCCTTTTTGTTTATCTGTTTTAGCCCTTTGAATCACATCGCTTCCGATCTACAATTTAAATGAAACAATGAATTCTCTCATACGACACAAAAAACTGCTAGGAAACAGGCTTGCTCAGGCTGAGTGGTTGGTCCTCATCTAAGCAAAGAGTGAAAGATTATCACCTCTTATTGCCATGACAGTTCCGCAGAGGCCCCCCCCCCCCCCCCGAATATTGACAACCACATCTTGCAGTAGACCCAGGTTGAAAATCTGCCAACACCAGTTACTAATGTGGTTTTGATGAAATGTCTTAATTAATCCAAGTTCGGTATAACAACGATAAACAATCGTGTGCATTACTTTCACACCAAGCATGTGTTTCAGCAAATTATGAAAACGATCTATAAGTGGAATAACTCATCCAGGATCAAATGTCGGTCCGTCAAGACCCAGAAAAAAAGTATAGCAGCAAACAGACTCATGGAATAGCAGATAAGTCCTCATAAAGCTTCCAACCTCCGCACGCTAGTACCTTGTAGGCAGATAGACCCTAAATTTGGAGGACCATCCCCGCTTTACCCCGTCGCATGCGTTCATGTTCAGCGGAAATAAAAATGGAAGAGAATGAGTGAAACAAAAGCTTCACGTTGATTACCAGAGCACTGAAATCCCAAGGTGGGATGGGATATCTTACAACCGTTATCACATAATGGATTATAGAGGATCGATAGCCTAAAGTTTCTTTAAAGAGTTACAGGCATGCATTTGGCAGCCATATAGTCGCAGAAACATATAATGAAAGGCGGTGAAACCGGTTCAGAAAAATTTAATGAAAATAATTGAATAAGCATTTTACTACTGTTGGAATTCTACGCAAAAATTATGAAGTTTGAAGAAAAAAATTGACTTCTTGTAAGTGTTTCAATTATACCAATTTCGGTATAACTGAACGCAGTGTTTCACGCATTTAAACACGTGAAAGTGCTGCACTAAGGAGTTCGGCAGACAATAACTTCAGACAACTTCTCTGCATAACAAAATAAGTTCGGACGAACCTGAACATTTGCAACCCTGCAGCTTCCAGAAATTAAAACGACGTGAAACAAAATCAAAGTATAAATCATGATTGATTCATGTTTAGCAGTCAGGGTGTAGGATACATGTTATATGATTCTATCTTAGCCTTTTTTTTACGGATTTTACGTCACTTTTTACCCCTACTGGGGCCTTGGACGGTGCTGACTTAAGTCAGACTTTGTTTGGAGCGTTGTGGTGCTTTGTAGTCCGGATGCCCTTCCTGCCGACTTCCAATGACACTTTCCGGGTTCGACCTCTGGACCATGAGATCGCTAGTCCAAGTACGCAACCACTGTGCCACGGACACCACAGCCTCTTGATTGGAAGTTTACAGATAATCACCATTCGCCTAAAGAAACAAGACATTGATCCGACATTTTAGGGGGGTTTTTTCCTTTTTTAAAATGTGTCACATTTGAAGAAATTTCTTTTAGTTTAGCTATATTTGAGGAATTTTTGAGGATTTGAGTGGAAAAATTTTTCTGAGGAACTGAGGAATTTGAGGAGCAAATCACAGGCCTGGCAGTAAATATGTTGTTCAAAGATTGACTCGCAATCTTAGTCAGAACAACAAAGAGAGTCAGAAAGAAACAGCTCAAGAAAGAAATCCCCACCTCGCGGCGGATCCAGCTTTTACGTGCGCGGAGGGGGTCGACAAACATAACCAAAAGTAATCGATCAATGTACAATGTACATGTGCGTGTGTAAGTCCCACCGCATCTCTACATTGAGTGTAGAGATGCTTCCCTAACCAAGTACATCAAAATATGAAAATCACAAATGAAGTAGTCAAGAAAGCCTGATATTGGGTCTATTGTTTCTTCACTTTCATTGGGCATTTCGAAAACTTTCATTTTTTCAAATACCTTTCCCATCATGCCTCACGTTGACACAAAATGGTTGGAAAAAATAAAAGTCACTGAAGTTAGCACTACTAACATAACTGGCAGTGGATTTTTTAGAAATAATTTGTTCATCACATCAGTTTTCAAAAAAGTTCCACTCGTATGAGTAAAATTTAAGTTTAAATCAAAATATGCACGGAGAGATTAACACGATGCTTTCTGATCATATTTACGATTTTGTTTCACACCAAACAACCACGCATATCCTATTTTCTATGAACAATTCCATAAATTTGTTCATCTCATTGGGACTACCTCGCAGCCCTGCAAGACGACATTGTCATTTTTCGCTTACTGACACTTCCTGAGCTACGAACAAGAAGTAACTAGGGCTTTGCAGGGCTGTGAGGGTGTCCAAAATATAGTGAACGAAATTCTGGAATAATTCTTATAATGGTAATTCGTGGTTGTTTGGAGCGAACAAAGTTTGTTTGGGCGTCGGAAGTAGCAATAAGTGAACACAAAGACAATGTCGTTGTTTCTTTTATAATATGCTATAGAGCGAGTAATTGTAGGCCTGGGCAGGGACTCCAAGTGTGATTGAACAAATTCTCGAATGGCTCTTGAAAAGGAATCCCGTCGTTTTTGGATATGAACAAAAATCGTGAATATGATCATGAAAGCATCAGTTAATCTCCAGTGAATTTTTGATTAAAATTATATCCTGATCCGACGAGGAATTTTGAAAAGCTGATGTGATGGAACAAATTCCTAGATCATTTTTCTCAGGCAAGTGAAAATCCGGATTGAAAAAATTAATTTCTAAAAATCTCCTGCCAGATATACTGCTAGCTTCAGTTTCTTTAAAATAATTATGCGCTAACTTTGCAAAACCATTCATGAATTCAAATTCCCGCAAGCATCCTTTCTTTTTTTTCACAATGTTTGCTTATAGATTATGGTGTCTAACCTATCAGACAACAATCAACGACATCGATCTGACAGGACGAGCCTCTCGGATTTTGCCTCATGACCGTCTCAGAAAAAATTTCGGTTGGAAAACTGAACACTTTCGCGATTGTGTATTGATTAACGAACCATCAATGAAATACTGTGTAATACCGTTATTCAAAAGATTTTCAAAACTTGCTTTATTTTAGTATGTTTGAATTTGTAAGCAACTTATTTGTCTGATCCCATTTCAGTCACTCGACAAAGACATCGAATGATTTCTTACTTCGAAGGATAGGAGCTACCATTGATATTTATGTGTGATCACAGTATTCCTTGATTTCCAAATTTCACACGTCTTCATATATTCCACTGTTTTTGCCACGATTGTCAGTCTACCAATCATTCCTTCGGAGATGGTTGCACAAGAGATGCGCCTTCGGATTTGTCTGGACGGCATAAAACGGTCTCTCCTGATTCTGAGGAGATTTGGAGAAATTGGAGAGACGCATCCAACCGGATGAGCTGTCTGATGTTGGTGGTCTAGATGTTCCACATCAGCATTGCAGAGATTGCCACCCCACTATGGACATGTATTTAAAGGAATTTCAGGTAAACAAAAGTGACTTAAAGATGATAGCGTTGCGGTTGTGAAAAAACGTGACTGTTCCCGGCTTTAAAGTGGAATGCCATGACGTGATTTTCCTTTATAATACAAAGCTGCAAGGCTTTGTTTCTTCCATATAAATCAGCAGAAACGATATAGTAAATTACAAATTTAAATATGCTGAAGCCCTAAAGCCATTTAGGGTGGTTTCAAACAACAAGCAAAAGTCAGAATACAAAATTGATTAAAGTACAAACAACTCTGGAAATACAGAAGTAGTAGAACCAAAACTTCCTACAGCACTTAACCACACCCTATGATATAGCGCAATACAAAATTGAGACCAGCCCTGCACAAAAAGAAAATTTACGCTCATGGGAAAACATTCATTTCTCAATTAAAAATTAATTCAATTTCTTGGGATCACCAAATACAATCAAAAAGCAAGCATAGCAATTTCTGTTAAGCATACCAAAGCGGACAAATGATCTTCGCTGGATTATGTAATTTTCACTAGAATAATGCTATGCACCTAAACCACCGAATTCAACCAACCTTGTATCGCTCTGAATAAATTGATTGAAATATTTTGATATATTTCCTTGCATTCATGTTCCTCTCTGGCTTAACGTGCACAATATTCTGCTGGCAGGATTCTTGCATAATAAACCTGTATCTACCGGCGGTTGGGGAAAGTGTGTGTTAAAACTCAGATATGATTAGTAGAATACTATTTGACCGGTTTTTGGAGGAACTGTTCAATTCATTATCCATGTAGGAACCATCCATTTTATGATAACCCTCTTTATCATTTTTCGAGGAAATCGGTATTTTCCGGTTTTACCGGTTGTTCGTTGTAGAGAGAAATGCCTGGAAGTTGCTAGACAAACTCCCTAAATAGGTAACACCCAATACTTGCACAAATCTTTCTAGTAAATTGAATTTGTATTTTGAAAAACGAAGGAGTTTGGAATTTTGAAATCACTTTATCTGTGGCAAACAGGGCTTTCGTCGGAGGGGGGACGCTTGCGAACGGAGTTGCCTACCTGCCTTTGTGGGTGGAACGCATGAGGAACGCCAAAAGTGCCCTCTTCGAAACGGTGTCATCTTCTGAGCCAGATGGTTACATGATCATCAAGTGTTATTAATAATATTCTTGAAAATCCTAAATTTACATTTGTAGTAGAAATTTCTGTAACGGCCTTTTGTTTGTTTCAAGAATGGCTACGTTTGTTGTAAAATAGAATAATTAAATATGAGTTGCATCCTCAGTTGAAAAGCGGGGAAACAGACCTGAATAGCGCCTATTTCCTCCAAATATCAAGATATCATCAGCAGCGCGCCTAGTTCACATCTCTCAACATCCGACACAACTCCTATTGTAAAGGTTGCAGCCATGCCCGGGTCAATTTGAAGATTGCAATTAGTAATTTATTGAAATTTCGACGGGCATTCATTAAATATCATGGCTAATGTTCATAAAAGTTTTGTCTCGATTTTAAAACTATTGTTCCTCATTAAGCGTTTTTATATTTGAGTTGCCCAAAATTTTCAGGACGAGATATAACAATATATCCATTTTGCTAGTTCGATATTCCATGTCTCTATAAACAATCAATTTTGCTGAAGTACTTATGAAGTTTTAGTAAAATAAATTTTCATAGTGAAAATGTTCAATATGTTTGTTAGAAAATGATGCATTTTCAAAAGCTATCTAATTATCAAGTTTTAGGGACTAAAGATTTGCCCTTAATGGAAGATGATAAGGCGAAAATTTAGTACCTAGCAGATATCTTACTTGTATCGGCAATAGCAGCTCGACTTATTGAAAAAAACGATTGATGAATACAGGACGACTGATATGTTTCTCAGAATTATTAACTTCTGCAAATTATCTTCTTTTGGTATTATACGATGAACCTCTGGCTCTTGGAAAGAATTATCAGTAAATTGTTTTTCCAATACTACGGTATTAAAAGCTCTTGTAAAGTGACAGTAGGTTTCTACTGTGTTAATGCTGCTAATATGTCATTGTAAAGCAGTTTTGTTTTAGAATATTAATAATATATCGACTCTTTAATATCGAACGGCAAATTTATATTCATGATTAAGCGAGAAGCTTAATACCATGGTGGGTTGATATTTTTGTGGGTTGATGGAATTGTGTGTGTGTGATAATGTTTGTGTGAGTTTGGTTGTCGATGGTGGGATTTGATATGTCTGTGAGGGGAGTGGTGGATACTATGCAGATCGACTTTTCCGTTTTGATATTTGTAGAGACTATCAAATATAATATTCGGTACAAAAAAAGCTGCGTTGAAAAAGCAGGTTCGATTCACCGGATTAAGAATGCAATGAGAGTAACTTATATAAGCCTTGCGTACATGAAATGCAGATGCAAAAGACAAGCGTTATTCATAACTTTGAAAGAGTGAGGTTTAGGGAAATCCACCGCTTTTAGCCTATGGCACTATGTCAAAACATAATGCGATATACGGTGTAAGTGAATAAGACATGCAACCGTAAAAATGGGTTTCCAGCAACAGGTTAGAGCCCTAGAGTGATATCTAGTAGGCCTAATGAATCTGAAAGTTAATCAAGACCTGAGATAGAATCACGCACGGCGCGTGCGAAACGATAAGTATAATTCTCGGAATACTCCCATTATATACATAAACTTTCGTTCACCAGAAGATCAGTACGCCGAATATTTCAAAATTTTTTAATTTACAATTGTTGTACCATCGTTCGAAAGAACTCCGGCTAGCTTTTTATTTTCTCAAGCGATTAGCAATTAGCGTTTAGAAAATCTCGATTCCAATAGCTTGACGTGCCAGCTGCTTTGGAAGAACCTCAACCCGTAGTCATGACAAAAGACCAGCATTTGCGTGTTTAGGGACGCTCAACTGCCTGATTTAGCATATAAAGAATTTATAATGGTAACACACTTCAATCTTCCCTCAACATTTCATATGCACTAAAACCATTTTGATTGATATCATTGCTTTAGAGTCCATACAATGCGTACAAAGATTTAGAAGTCTATTAGGGCCTACTCGACTTGAATTATCCATGATCTGAATCAGCTATCATTATGAGAATAAACATCGTAAACATTGTTTTGGGATCAATTATAAAGTCACAACACGTTTATGGTCAAAAAATATTGGACAAACATTTATATCCACAAACGAATTAATGTCCAATGATGTTATGCTTAAATGAGAAAGAAGGACTCATGTTAATGAGATACAATCTTCAACTAAAGTACACCTGAAACATTTTCCGAACCACATGATTAAGAAATATCAGTATATAGTAATTTTGAGGATAATTCATATGAATGTTGAAAATGTTCTCAATGGTCCGGAATTTTCTGACGGAAAAGCCCCGAAACCCTGATCATGACCGAGCTTTGAGAGCTTGCAGTGCACGTTGCAGGGCATGGAGGAGGTGTTGGACTGAATTGGGCATGCCATTGTGATCATGAACATTGGTTTGGGTATTGGTTGCGTGATTTGAACTGAATATCTTGCATCCCTATCTTTTTTTAATTGGTATTTGGTTATCCCATGAAATTGAATTAATTTTTAATGAGAATGAATGTTTCCCATGAGCGTATTTTTTGTGCAGGACTGGTCTCAATTTTGTAATGCGCTATATCATAGGGTGTGGTTAAGTGCTGTAGGAAGTTTGGTTCTACTACCTTCTGTATTTCCAGAGTTGTTTGTACTTTATCAATTTTGTATTCTGACTTTGCTTGTTGTTTGAAACAGCCTTGCTGAACATGATTCCAAACTTGTCCCAGACCTCTATAAATAGCAAAGCTTGGACCTACCTGAACCAGCATGGGCTTCAACCACTTAAACCCCATGAACCCCCCCCTGGATCCGTTACCGGCCACGTCTAGTGCTTGCTGCCGGCTCCAGCCATGGTAATAGCCGCATGATCTAATTGTGCTGGTATCCGGGGTTTAAACTAATGCTTTAAATTTGACATTGGATTACTATTGCATGTTCATTCGATTCGGTGGCATCAGAATACAGTAAAATTTTAATGGCAGTAAGCTATTACACCGGCTATATCTCCCAAAACTAGTATTAAGACCTAACGAACAATGAAGACTTTAGAGGAGAGATATTGACTTTGAAGTTGTTTACAGTAAGTTGGTTGTTCTTTTAGAGGTGAGTATTAGTAAGCTAAATAAGAAATTTGGTATACAAGATTTGTTTTTTTTGTTTATTTTTTTGTTTTTAATTCTTTTGGAATTATACATGAGCAAAAGTAATGGTATTAATTAATCCAGGGTTGTGATAAGTGTAAAGTGACTTTTTTGTTTTGTGTTTAATTTAGTTTTTTTTTTTTTTTTTTTTTTAATGACGTTTTGAATTAAGGATTAAGAATAGAAATTGTCTATAGTGCATGAAACAAAAAACAATGGAGGCTTTGCTGTATTGGGAATGTTTTTGGAGACACATTTTGGCAGGAAAAAAACGCTTGCATGAAATCACTCAAAATTTTGTAATACAAAGCAAGAGAAATACGAGTCAAGGAGCCCTTTCTGACATGTTTCGATGATGTACTTCGTTGGTATTGTGTCTCTTTATGACTGAGATAACATTTCAGTTACCAGGTGTGATTGAAGTATATTATACGCTACAAGGTAATAGACAGAAAAAAATTCATCAATCAGAGAAAATCATTTACAAAAACTTACACTTATTTGGTCAATTTATATACCCGTACATTTCATCATGCAAATACATGTGTCATGTGAAATCCTTTGCAGCATTTAAATTGATCATTTGAAGTATATATCATGTTCACCACATAAATATAATGAAACAAAATCATCAAAAAATATCTTTAAGACTATTACTAGGCGCATTATTTCTTCATTTGGCATTTTATCACAACGTGATTCATGTCCTTGAGACATACAAGGGTCCGACGTTTTGACTTCGCGCCTAAAATTTCGGGACTCCGAGCAGCTATAATGACCACCTGGAAATCAGCTGATGACCCTT
>CAJQUW010001983.1:0-23377 GCA_907163375.1 Prostheceraeus crozeri | reverse complement strand
CTCCATATCATAAAGGCTAACCTTTTGGTAGATGGCTGAAGTACTCTGACTTGGCGAGAGAAAGCATCACGTTGAGTATGAAGTCGAACGCCCAACATGAGCAACGGCTCAGAGGTTTCGGTCTAACAAACGATGAACAACCTGCGCAACGCAATCCCTCTGCGGCAGTACCCGCCGTCGTGAAGGAACGCTCGAGCAATGGAGGTATTACAGCGATGATATGTTTTATGAGCAGAAGTGAATCTCTTGATAGCAAGAGACTATTCAACTTGATAGCAAGTCAAAACAACCTGATAGCAGGAGCTCACCGACACTCACCTTGTGAAAGATAAATGTGAAGAGCAGAGCTGGTGCACTGCCTTTTATAAGATTTTCGTAAGCGGTGAATGGATGAGACCTCTCGTCCAATCACAGACGAGCTGCAGTTCCCGATGTGCGCACGCACATTTGTAACGCGTTATTGAAATCGTCCTCGGCAAATATGATGTTTAGCAATAGACTCAACCATGGCACCTGAAGTCAATACATTAAAACATGATTGCACGATTCGTTTTCATCAAGAGAGCTTCGGAGGTTTAATACAAGATTACATCCTTGAGTTTCAAAGGGAGGAGACAGAATTGGAAGCATGCTTAGACTACACACGAGAAATATTTACGGAGTTGATATCTTATTTCAAAGACAGTCTCATCAAGGCTCACTTAATTGCACATGTCAATTACATTTATTTTCCACAAGGTGAAGAAGTGGAAAGTGTTGACTTTCAATTTCGTTCCTACGGACAAGAATATGTTACTGATGCTTCTGAGTCTTATACACGACATCTGCGGAAGATTATTTCTCGGATGGACAACTTTCATGGTTACGGCGATCATTTTCTTCTGAATAAAATGAACCATATTGTCATTGCTATTAGTAAAGTCGGTTTCAATGATGTTAAATCAATGACCAAATAAAGTATTTTTTCATGACACTTGTGTTGTGCTAAACTTTCTAATGCTGTTGTGAACACTGTTTTCATATAACATTCTAAACTCTCAGTCTCACTGCAGTAGAAGATTGCTTTTAGTAAACCTGATGAAGCTAATCTAACAGTCATGCAGTTTGAATTTTCTAATAAGGGAACATTTGGCAACCGTCTCCAATAAAACTTTCTAACACTGTGAAAGTAAGTTACAAGACAATCTACACTGTACAGTAAAATCTTTTTGGAAAAGACTTTCTAGTGCCGTGAAAGTATGTTACAAGACATACTACACTGTGCAGTAAAACCTTTTCGATAAAACTTTCTAGTGCTGTGGTGAGTTCGATCAATCATACAACTTCGATGATCAAACTTTACTTTCACAAACGTGTGTTGTGGTAAAAACTATTTGACTACACTAAACGTTGCTTTTGCAAACCATGATACACTTTCTAACGACACTCACGAATAAAACGTCGATGATCAAACTTTACTTTCTCAAACTTGCGTCACGGTAAAACTATTTGACTACACTTGCTTTTGCAAAAACATGATAGACTTTCTGATCACACTCACAAGAGCTTGTTCACTAGCGAAGAGAGAAATCTGTGATGTGTTGCGTGTGGCGCACGAATGCCAACCCATTTCATCCCTTCATCATTTAGCCTCTGTGATAGAGACAGTTCTTAAAAGAATCTATGGTTCATTCTCGCATGGTTGGCCAACTATCGGGAGACAAGTGCAATGGAGATTTTATGAGGCAACCTGTGGCAGATAACTAAATGTCGCCCTGGCGGTCAGAGTACACCGTTGAGACGAAAGCCAACCACTTGGAAACATGAAGCAGAGAGGTTTCACAAGGACTACCATTGCCCACGTCCCGTGCAGTACTCATCGCTACGGACTTCACCGCTGTCTCGAAAGAACGCCCACCAACAGGAAGTATGACACCGAAAACCTCCGTGACTTGCACCGTCAATGACCTGATAGCCAGACATGAAAAACGTTGGAGTTGGTAAGAAGTTAGCAGAATTTGATCAGCTTGATAGCAAGCCGTGATTCACAAGTGTTTTGCAATGGAGATGTTTAGAGGCCACCCATGACAAGATAGCTAAGACTCAACCGATTGGCGTTCAATGAGCTACGTTGAGAACTGTGTCAAATGCCCAACATGAGTTGCTCCAGCGGTTTCGGTCAAAAATATGACACAGTTATCACTACGGCATCATCCGCCGTCCCGAAGGAACACCCTGTCAGTGGAATATTACGGCAAAACTCTCCGTGACTTGCTCGCTTTCAGTGAAAAGCCGCTTGGTTCATGAGAAGACTGGCTCGTACACACTTATCCATGCCTTCATTGACTTCAGCAGGGTCGAAAACCCCAGGAAACCTCCAAAAATAGTGAATTTAAATTTTTCAACTTTTTAGCACTACTTATGAAATTTTATAAGTAGTCTGTCACTATAGGTCTAATCCATAGCAACCGAACCTTTTTGAATCAAGTCAAACGGACTTGCAGAAGCAAAGTTACAAGCCTTTAAAGTTTTGGAGTCTTTTATGGCCTGGAGACGAAGGCCATCTCTTGGCGAACCTCTAAGTCTGACGCCTTAGCTGATATCGGCAATGAAATTTTCTAAGTCGGTTTTTTACAGTAACCCGGTATTTCAGATTTCCAATGCTATCATCAGAGCTCCGGAGTTCACCTATCGCAACCCAGTCGGGAGGAGAACTGATTTCCACAAGCAGAGTTTCCACTTATATAGCATGTGGCGATCAGCTGATGACGTAAAATCCATCATCCAAATCTTTAAACCCGTCTATCTCCGGTTCTAGTGCTCCGATTGACTTCAAATTTTGATAGCCATGTTTTGTCGCTCTCCCCTTTCATTTAAGACATCCCTCGACTCTACGATGACCAGGAGCCGAGATAAAAAAACTCGTTTATTCAAAAAGTTCCAAAATCTTGGAAAATGCGCAAAAACTCGATTTTTAATCGGCTCTCATTTGGAAACGAAACCTTCCACAGATCTGAAAAGATAGGATTCTAGAGAACAAAGTGCACTCTTGCCGCTAAAAGAAACCCGAACTCTTCAGTCACTTCCATTCCTCCGCTATTTACCGCCAAAGGTGACCACAATTTAGCATTTTCGCGAAAAAATCTCATGTTGAGACCCAACTTTTGAACTTTTTCTCTCCGATTTGCTTGAAACTCACCCTCTAGATGCAGAATGGCACGCTGATTCCAAATCTGGCCTCGGTTTTTCCGTCCGAGGCTTCGTCCACCCGCTAGAGCCATTTTCGTAGAAATTCTAACTCTGTCGTTTTTTCGCCAATGTCCCAAATTTTCAATGCCGTCTCACATCTATACGAAGGCAGATTATAACATGCCGTGTCTTCCACTGAATTTATCTTACTCTCAGCTTTCAAACGAGCTATTGCACGACTTTCTGCGATCTCTAACACCAAAGTTGGAAGTCTCGTTCGAGAGGGGGGACGTCTTCAAAATTTTTCTCTCCGATTGAGTTGGAAACAAGTCTCTAGCCCCAAAAATTCACGTAGACTCAGAATCTGCCTTCTGTTTTCCCATGCGAGCACTCCTTCATGTTGAAAAAGGGACTTCCTCACCCCAAAACATCCAAAACCAGAGTTTTCTAAGTCTGACGTTTTCCTGCCATTTTCCTCCCTAAACCCAGGAAAATAGGACCAAACTGAGCTTTCCACTGCATTTTTCTCGCTCTTAGCTTTCTAATGAGCTATTGCACGACTTTCTACGATCTCTAACACCAAAGTTGTAAGATCGCTGCCCAGGGGGGGGAGGTCTGAACTTTTTCTCTCCGATTAAGCTGGAAAGAAGTTACTGAACCCAAAATTTCACGTAGACTCCGAATATGGCCTCCGTTTTCCCATCCGAGGCCTCCTTCATGTTGAAAAACGACTTTTCTCATCCCAAAACATCCAAAACCTGACTTTTCCAACTCTGACGTTTTCCTGTCATTTTCCTCCCTAAACCCAGGAAAATAGGACCAAACTGAGCTTTCCACTGCATCTTTCTCACTCTTAGCTTTCAAATGAGCTATTGCACGACTTTCAACGATCTCTAACACCAAAGTTGGAAGTCTGATAGGAGGGGGGGGGGACGTCCTCGAAATTTTTTCTCTCCGATGTCGCTGGAAACATCCTTCCTAACCCAAAATTTCACGTAGATTCCGAATCTAAACTCCAATTTCCCATCCGAACCCTCCTTCATGATGACTTTTTCTCATCCCAATAACCAGCAAAACCCACCCTTTCCTCACTCTATCCTTCCCACATTCCTACCCTTCTCCCTTCCTACCCCTTGCCGCCTTCCTTCCTTCCAGAGGGGGGGACCAGTTTCCTCCTCTCGGACCCATCCCTCCATCACATCCTTGGCCACCTCCCTTCTTTCTTCCTTCCAGAGGGGGGGGGGGCTGAGTCAGCATGATGACTCATCGATGACTCATCACTGCACCGCACTGCGCTTGAATTTGGAACGGGATTACTACTAAGCAGCGGCAATAGTTGTGCAGCTTCGAACGAAAGTGGTAGTGTGACTGCTAAATTAGCCTCGGCATGGTCACTTGCAAAAACTTTTAAGCATGAGCAGATTAAGTGTATCGGAGAGAGTAGAAATTGTGAAACTTGACTATAAAAACGGACGCTATGCGAGTGCGAGGGAGGTACAGAGGAACTGGTCTACAAAATGTAGTCGTCATAGTCGGACCCACGTAGAGAAACGTCAACCGATTAAAGAAATTATCAATCGATATCATGAAACTACAACATCAATGATCGATCGCGAACTGGTAGACCGCCAAATGAAAAGGCTGTACAAGCTATTGGAGAACTGATACACGAAAATCCATCGTCATCTATGCGTCATATCTACAAGCAAGTTGGTCACTCTAAGTCATTTGTGCATAATGTTTGTCACCGAATGCTGAAACTCTATCCCTACCGCGTTCAACTTTGTCATGCGTTTCAGCCCAACGGCCACGCTCTGCGTGTCTGGTTGTGTGAGTGGATTCGCGATAAGATGTTGACTGACGAGAACTTTCTTTCAAAAGTGTAACTATATTTCAGTGACGAAGCACATTTCTGGCAAAACGGATGCGTTTTAAAAAACAAAGCTATCGCATTTGGGGCACAGAAAATCGTAATGAATCAGTGCCCACATCCGTACATTCAGAACGGCTGACAGTATGGGTGGGGTGTTCCAGAGAGATGACTGATTGGAGCTTTCTACCGCACACAAAACATCGATCAAGGTGTCTATCGGAGCATCATTCGAGACGATTTTCTCCTCACTTTGAAAGCAGGCAATGTCGACTTATCATCGGTATGATAAAAAAACAAAAAAATTAATGATTTGAATCATAGATGGCCAGAAATACTCTAGCCATCTATGATTTGATTTAACGAAAATAAAAAATAATTACCAGAATCAAAGTTAACCTTTTAGTTAAAAATTTTTGAACACAAGTTCAGTTGACTTCATTGCTTGAAACAAATTTTTATTGTTTTGAATGTAGTTGGAAAGAGCCAATATTTAGAGATTGTGGTTTTATTTTCTTTATGCTATTGCTTACAATTAATTTCAGTTAACATCCGTTAACTATCTTCAGGTAAAAAGGAAGGAAATGTGGTCTAGTATAAAATTTAAAATTCACACCGACGTCTATGTCATAATAACATAATACTGAATACAAAAGGGGAAGGGCTATGGAACAGGTAGTATTGGGTTACATAGTGCCAATAACATCTTAATGATGACCTGACTTGACATGAAAACAAAGGACATAGAAATGAATTAGTAATACAAAGGCTTGAGTTACAAATACATGCACATATCATACAAGTATAAAAAATATAATGCTATAAAACGATTGGAAGAAGGCAAGAGGTGTGAATTGGAAATTTGATACTGTTATAATGTAACACATTGTCTATTATTTTTTATTATTTTTACATAATAGAAGAAATTTCAATAAAAAAGAAAATCTGCATAATTGTTGAGCTCAATGTATATATTTGAGTATATATAAATTATATATTCAAATTTTTATTGTATAAAGAAATTCTTTACTTGAAAACAGAATCGCACATTCCAAACTATCTGAAAAGTTATATTAGCACGATATCTATTCAAACTGTGAAGATTGAGAACAAAATGAAATCGTCCGATTTCTTTATGGATACCCTGTAATACCTCATTACGCGGCTTTCTTTCGTATATAATAATTCCATTTATTCGAGTTATGTATCACACAGGTTGTTCATTGACTGCAAGTGGCTCATCTGGGAGAGGATTCGTTGATGATTTGAGTTGAGAGACTCCGCAAGTCTCTTACAGGTACGTCACTCAACATCGACCAAGACCATGTAGCCAAATCAGTACAAATAGATGAACAAGAGCTACAAAAACATCTAAAACTGATCAATTTGTCACTGCTGACAAAATGAAAAGTGAAGCTTCATAAATCATGAGACGTAATGCAGCAATGGTTTTGGGGATGTGATATTTGTAAAGAACAGTAAAAAATACTCATCGTCCATAAATATATTTCAGCTTGCTGCCCTTATTTCTGCTACTTTTACTGAATCTTGAAATACGAATGTTGGCAATTTGGCTACGCTTGACTTGGGGTTACAGAATACAAAGCAAAGTTTTGCGTCGTGAATACATCAGAAATACAAAGCAAGTAGACATATATTTGTAGCTGATGTAGATGGACTTGCATTTAACATGGCCTGCTGGTTTTGATTAATTATTGTAGACTTTCGTTATTTCTCAATGAGTTGGTGAAGCTTTTCGTAATGATTTCTAGTTTCTATGTCCTTATGACGTGTCTTTGCATCTCTCAGCTGTTAACTAAGTTCACTTTCGCTGTGCAATTTCATTCCAGTGCTTTCCATTCATAGAAATTGATTGTTTACCTGAAGTTGATTAGAATCATAGAAATTAATAATACCATAGAAAGTCCACTAGGAAATTATTCACAAAGGAAATTGACTCAAGGTCGCTGCACATTCGGGGGGGGGGAAAGCTAAGTTCGGCATGAGGAACCAACTTATCATTCGATTCATCATTGTAATTCATTTATCATCATTGTTAAGACTGCATTTTTATGTGTGTGCTGATGTGCGTGAGATGAAGAGAAATGGGAAGCACTGCTTTCATTTGCAAGGTCAATATAAGTAAATATAAGTCTCATAAAGTAAAAATTTTAGATAAATCTTGAACAATGTTGTAAAATATTAACAGGAAACTACAGATGATAATTGCAAAACATACAATTCAGTAACCGAATGTAGAATATGCTTACAATTTCGGTGCTTCTTATAAATCGATCTCCCAAAGTGGTAAGTTTTACGGAATATTTATTTCAAGTTTACTGATGAGTGAATGCATGGACTTTTGCAAAATTTATTTGTTTTTAAATGTTTGTCTACAATGTATTTTGGTCTTACGTTATGACACTTGGGATGATTGGTCAACAAATCAGAAATTTTTAAATAAGGAATTATCATAGAATAGTAAACAAATGACAACTTTCTGTGACAGTGTAGCTGTATAATACACAGTAGCACGGTCGCAAAATTGTTTTTTTGTTTGCTATTCTTGGATGAATCCCGACCGATGGCAACAAAAGATCTAACTCACAAAGGAATTGTTATTTTAACAAATTATTGGACCTAGAAAATACAAATTAGAAAATATTCTAATTAAATGTAAATTTGATGGATAATATCCGCTATGTGCAATTAATTAGCTTCGTTCCTTTATAAAACTTATTTCAGTCTTGCAATAAGTAATAATGAGCATTGATGAATGACCCGTGATGTAATTATCATATCTCAGACTTTTATCAATCAGAAAAAGAATATCTATGCAATGGAGATACTCCTGCGCTCGGCGGTAGATACCTTAAATGTAATAAATACTTTTCATTATTCATCAAAGAATGCTCTCTCAAAATGTTCACAGACTACTATTTACCGATGGTAATCCATGGAAATTCCTGCATTTTGTCAGTGGCAATAGGACTTAGATTTCCGTCCTACCAACAAGCCTGGTAGATGTACATTCATGCAGTAATGTTTATCATTTCATACAACAGAAACTTAACACAGAATTCAGCTGAATATTGCATTTTTCCAATTAGAGTAGGTTTTCTTTTGAATGGCTGTATTATGAAAGGGATAAATAATGATTCTTTCAAAACTACGTTTTAAACATTATGTCTCAAAACTGTGTCTCTCACGGTGTTGTAAAATCATATTTCCAAAGATGGTTATGAAACTGAGTATTAATCATAAGTTTTTATTATGTGCCTGCAGCCTGTTTGCAAAACCATGTTTTTAAATATGTTCTTTTAGCAATTTTTTGATAATAATGATTTCAGCATGCATGGTTTTGAAATACGCCATGTTTTTCACATTTGATCGTGCAGTTGATGGGCTTTATATAGACTTGTTGCTAGGCAACTTAGTATTTTATTCGCAGCGGGATCAGATTTAGATTACAGAATCAGCAATACTTATGGATATTGCTAACATTATCTGAAATATATCTACAGCATTCATTATAGCAGAAAGTGGATGCTTAATTTCGGTCAAATAGAACTTATTAATCTCAGGATTAGCGCCTTTGGTTTACATGTTCTATATTAACCTCAAAATCATCAATTACTTATCTCATTAAGATAGGAAACAATCATATCAGAAGTTGCAATGAGAATATAATTCACGTAGACATATCCCAAAACAAATGCATAATGTGTTTCTCTTTAAACAGTATTCTATGAAATTCAGCATCGAAATTCACCTCTGAATTGATTAATTTAATGAAGAAAATTGAATAATTTGCTTCTGTGTAGCAATAACATAATACCTTTAAACTTAAAAGAACAGTTGATAGAAGCATTATGTCAGACATGCTTTCCTCCATCAGTTTCTCTGTAGGCAGTTGTTAGCTACTCGTATTTATGCTCAATGTCAACGCGACATTCAAAGCCGCATATTCATGCTCATCTGTTGCCGTTGTCAACACATGCAAGAGAGATTTCTTAATTGCCTACTTAATGACGACGATTGCCCTTGTCCCCTTTATATACACGGACAACAAACACGGTCGGCTATTAATCTGCTCTCAATGGACGCAACATTTTGCACTGATATCAGGTACCTACTTAATTACATAAATATTTGAGTTCCGCATCGAGGCGTTGAAAGAAAAATATAATTAGTCAATGCAGGAAGAAATGTCCGTCAATGTCAAGATGATAATTGCCGATTGATAGGCAAACTGCTGCCTAAGTTTTCCTTTCGATATCACGTTCGCATTGATCGCAATTTCCACCTTCTTCATTGCGTGTATTTGATTGCAATCCAATCATCGATGACATGTCATTATTCGATATTATTTCCGAATCCGGATAATCCGGTGAATTTTCTGTGGTGCATGCGAGTTGTTTCCCATGCAGTTGCCTCATTTTTTATATACGAGACACGTCTGTCATTATTTTTTACATTTAGATTTTACGCCTCTTTCAATCAAGCGTGGCTATCATTCAAAGAAGTGTGATTCATGAATATCAATTTGACTTATTGATTTTACTGTCTTTTATGCAATCCGATATCACTTTCAATATACATACATGTCGACCCGTGTTTCATTAAGTGATTCACTGACATTATGCATGCCGGATTGACCGACAATGCAGTGTCCTATTATAAAAATGATGTTCGATAACAAGCGCATGTGTGCATTAAGTATTTTAAGGGAATTTGAAATCTGGTGATTGTTGAGTCATGGTCATAGTATACCCATAGAAATCGGATTGTTTGATATATGAGTATGATAAATATGTGCAATTTTAGACTTCGATAGCGAAGATGTCCCATCTCGATGTCAAAAGCAATGGTAAGCATAACGGAAAATTTCGCTTCAAGCAGCTGACTTTTGACTGGTGGTATACAAGTACATGATTGATTTAGTCCAAAAAGCCATTTCCCATCAGCGAAATATAATTTACAGATTCTACGGAAATTGAAGAAATTCATGATGTTGCGTCTCAGTCGAAATTAGGATCAGTAATCAAAGTTCTTTTCACAAGCAATTCACGTTTGTGTCCTTTTATATCCAACCCGCATCTGCGTGTTGCAAATCCTCATTTTGAGACAAGATTGTCGATATGCATAATCGTTCAATACATATCGGAAATGCAGCCATAAATCTATGGATCTAAAATGAGATGTTCTGTCATATTTCAACCAGATTCGGTTGATCATAAATAAAAAACCAATCATTGGCACAAAACTTTTGTAGGTATTCAATAAGTAATTTAACAAGGAGGACACTTCTCAACCGATGGAAATCCGACAAGCATGATGATATATCAATAGAGTATCAGCAAATCGAACTAGCAGTGTAGCTCGGTGACAATATTTGCAATTGGGACACCATATTTTTCTGGAGGATCAGTTTATTAGTTGTCTATAACTTGACATTCTATGAAATTGTGGTGTCCTATTTCTATTACTAGCAACCTATGACTTTGCTAGCAACTGTGTAGCAAATTGTCAATGATGCATAGGTACATCAAAATTTTCCGAAAATTTCGTGTGCGTGCTCTGATCCCACCCCACTAGAAATTTCTGTGACTGTGGCCTGATGTTCGGTTGATCTTGTCCAGGCACTTCAAAACCGACGCTTGGACTTTGCAGTTATGCACCCTGATTGAATAAATGATTCTAGAAGCTAAATAGTTAGGTTACAATTTCAGTGACTATCATAGTGGGCATGAATAGGTCATACAGAAACGGAAAATAGATCGCATAGAGGGGTCAAATTTTTCTTGGCTTTATGTTGCTACGTGTCTACGTGTGACTTATTCAATATTGCATGATTGAAATAAAAGCAGTTTGGTCATTTGCAACAATGATGAAAGTCTTCGCCATGATGATTGCCGTTAAAGTGAAGAATTAGAAGCAGGTTAGCTTTTCATTTAGTCGTTCTTTTCATCTAGTTTCTCGGATTTCAAGTTCTTGTGCTTTGCTCAAGAACTACACATTAAACTCTCATCCTTAAATGCAACCGGTGCAGTGTGCATATTGCAGTAATAGAGATATGTTTTGACTTCAAAATCAGACATTATTTGCTAATTTCTGTCGGGTAATTAGGGAGTTGTGATACATTAAAATTTAGTCATGTTTTTTTATGCCACACCCTGAATCATTTCGAATTCTTAACCCGGAGGCATTGAATTGTGAGATCAATTATTCTTCGAGGTCTTTCTTTTCTTGCTCTTGACACGATCGTGGAGAGTGTGCTTGTGTGATCTTCACGCCGCGTCAGCAGTTCGAGGAATGGGTTCGATCCCCAGTCGGCAAGCCTTTTAATCATGGTGGTGCCAGGAGCAACGCGCATAGAAATATCATTTCGACCTCGTGAAAGTCACAGACACTGAATTGTGAAGTCTTGTACGACCCATTTGGTTTCGAAGGGGTTAAAATCAAACCATAGAGTCAGTCAGAAGAATCAAAAACTGAACAATGACACTCACAAGATAATAAATACCATGATCGGAACGCGCATTACGGCCTGACTTCTTAAATAATGGATTTTTCCCTTGATGACTTTCATATCAATGCATCTGTATTACCATTCATGATTATTATTGTCTGGACGCTGACAGATGATACACAAAGTGATGGTTAACGCACGACAGCGTCGAGACCGCAGACCGGTCGAGACGCGCAAGGCCTCAGCCACATTGAAAGCAAAGCAAACACGAGCGTCCCGAGCAAACGCGAGCAAACGTATGACCGTAAGCTATTAATCGCTCTCGTTTGCTTTGCTCGCAGTGTGGCAGTCTACAACTGCTGTAATGATGACTTAATATTTGCTGCAGAACGCTTTGCTCGGAAACGCTTGGAAAAGCTCGCAGCGTGACTGAGGCCTAAGGCGTGCATTAACTTACCTAATGCTACAGTCCACTGTGTATTATCACGCCGCGCTGCACTCTTCGTACTTCAGTTGAATCTATAGCGATGGATATGGAAGCAATTGATGAGTACTCGTCCACGGTATTGAAGACGCGAAGGAATCATGTGCTTTTGCGCTATAACCACTGATCATCCTACAATAAAACTTTTCTGGACAATAGCAGTAGATAAATGCCATTGATAATAATTCGATTTCTTTGCCTAGAAATAACAGGGTGCTAGCTAGCCGATTACAGAAATCTCAAAAGGGGGTGATATCTAAACGCCGTTTATCAATATGTCTTTGTTCTATTTCTATGTCCTGAAATAAACGTTTGCATACAACGAATACATGATATACAACCACAGTGCGATAACGTCTATTTTAAAATACGCTGTTTTGCCTTAACATGGTCATATGGGTAATTCAATATGTGTATTTTCGTCTGAGATTAGTCAGTTATTATAAACAAGAAAAAATAATGCTTTTTTAAGATAAAACATTTTGGAACTATAAGCTACACGTAAATAGAACTAGCTATCTCATCGAGGTCCGATGAAATATCTTTTCTAATGAAACTATATGAAACAACGTATTCCAAAATACGCTACAATTTCTGTGATATTCTGACCTCAGTAAAGGAAGAACAACGTATTTCAAAATACGCAACAATCTTTGACCCTTCATTCACAATAATACCGATTAGAAATCTGAAATAGATTGTACGTATTCGCAATCGTATCATACCTCTTCTTTCTGATAAAAAAGTATTTTACAACATGTTGTTTTACCTTTTCATACCTCTGAAACTGAAAAGGCACATTTTGAAATACGTTCTCTTGGTCTTTCATACCTCTAATACTGAAAACGCATTTTAAAATTCGTTGTTTTAGCTTTTCATACTTGTGAAACTGAAAGGTGCATTTTAAAATACGTTCTTTTGGCGCTTCATAACGCTGAAACTGAATAATGCATTGTGAAATACGTTGTTTTGGCGTTTCATGCCTCTGAAAATAAATAACGTATTTTGAATAACGTGTTTGCTTTTACCACGGATTTCTCAAAACAGCTGTTTTCAAAAAAAGTTATGTTCGTCCATTCTTTCCTCCACGGGCTGTTTTCGATTTTCGGGCTTAACCTGGACTTTAGAGCCAGGGAAGTTATTTTGCACAACTTGGAACTATGTGTCACAGCTCACAACCTTGGATCGCAGCGGTGTGTTGATGAAATCGATGAAACTATGACTGATCAGTGAAAGTTTGACTTGGAGGTCAATCAATGAAACATTGCACTTGAAAAAACTACAACAGTTCCATTAATATCTGTCAATGTGTGGAGGTGCAGTTGTCATTGTTAGTTCGTCTTTCATTTGTAATGTCTAAAATTAAGAGATGTGCTTGCATCCAATTCTTGTTTAAAGCGAATTTTATTATACAGCATTATTTTAGTGCTGATCTGATGAGCGTATATCGAATATCGACTGTAAACTACATACATTTTCACATTTATGCATGCAAAGATGCGGTGCTGCAGTCTATCTGTGATATCACCGCGTAACCCTACGACTACAGCACTGCAAAGATGATAGATCGTAGCACATCGAACAAAATTGAATAACTAAATAGTTGCTATGTCAAAGTTGCACGTACATGTACATGGCATATAGACTACTTACGTGGCTATGAAATAAGCCGGCATGTATTGTACATGCACATTGTGTGAGCCCGAATTACAATGTTTCTAGGCCAAGGCCTATGTATTTTATTGCATATGCCTGTGCGATTTCTGCATGTTCGTAAATTCTCCATCTAGGTTTTTAAAACGTCGCTTGCTTTAAAATCACGTTGTTTTGATGAAAGAAAAGTCATCATGTTTTTTTTGCAAACTTTTCCCTTGATTACATCATGCGACCAGCCTTCATTGAGCATTCATGCAAATATGCTCATTACCTCATATATTAGGTCTACACTTAGGCGTTAAGATTCAAATACCGCTGTTTTATCAATTGGATTGCTGTAATATCATTTTCTTATAAGTTGACGTTATTAAGACAATATTTTTTCAGTCTTTCTACGCACAAAACTTAATAAATTATGTCAAAATATATTTCGCCGATCTGTCCTTATCAAAGGTCCTTATCGATGACGATAGAAAAAAATCCTAAGTAAAAATTTTGGAAATAAAATGTCAAATCCTTTGAAATCTTTATACGAAATTGCAAATCATCAATGTCAACATCGACATCTGACAAATATGCACATATACCACACAATTCATTAATTATAGTATAGTTCCATTGCTCATTATATAATTAATAGCTTAATCACTTTAGTTTTCTGTATAATTTCTGTTGGTATGTTTGGTTGATTCCACCCTCTCCTGTTGTTGGTGACGATCCTCTTCTGTTGTACACTGTTTTTGATGTCGACGGGTTCAGTTATAAGACGTTCCATTGCGCTGTTATGATGCACACTTTTTCTACCCATTGAAAACTACATTACCATGTTTTTTCTTTGCAATGTCTCCATAAAATTGATGTTTCCTTCCTTTCTCTCGATTGTTTCATACGTTCACTAACTCTGATTTTCGCATCTCGTTTTGTTTCTCAGATCTAGACCCCTTTGCATCCTTTACATTCAATATCGTGAATTATTGACTGTGTGTAAATTTTCCTTTGTTTTTGCATATTAGACAATGTACAATCGAAATTACTGAAAATGACTTGGACATCAAAGGGACAAAAAGAACGGTTTTAAAATTCTGATTTAAGCAATTTTTCAAAACCTTGCATTTTGGAAGATGGTTTCGAAGCTCTGCTTCGTTACACTTTGTTTTTAAACATGTTTTAAAGATACGACATTTTATGTCCTTATTTAACTGATATTAATTTTGTAGCAGATGAACCCTCTCCCCACTGGGGTGTTTTTCCGAACGCACTCCACTGCATGGGGTGAATTTCGTCCCCTGCTGATCTTCAAACGTATGCAACAATTTTGCCAAACCACACATCAAACGAATAGGCACTGAATGGGGATTCAGAAAAGCAGCATCAGTTTTATTTCTAAGGTCATCCCTGGGCTGAGGCTTAACAGAAAAGTCTTCTATCTGACTTGGGAAAGCTTCCACTCTATATCATTTTCAAATCAATTCCCTATGTTTGAAACACTGGGCTGAGGTGAAGGTCAAAGGTGAAAAACTGCCAATTTTTAGCAAATTTCCATTAGATCACTATTTGAAATGGAAAATGACAGCAAAAACTAATGAACCATCTGGTTAAGGTGGTTAATAAAACGATGATAATTGATCATCATGTTAGATGAGGTCAAATGTCAAATGATTCAAACTTTTAGTTCATCTCAAATATCACTAAAATCGCACATTTTAGTATTTAGTTTTTGCAGGTCAATAAACAACCCTATTTGGTGACTTTTATCGAGACACTAGGGTTAGAATCAATATGATTCTGAAATTTTTCAACAATTGCTGATCAGATGCTGAGCCAAAAAGTACAAAAATAATGAAAAATCCCATTTGAAATTTGAAATTTCAAGCATGCATGCATAATAAGCAGATAATTTCAAATTCAGAGATTTTGTATTTGTGAATATCTTTATACTAATAAGAAGAATCCTTTATGCAATCTCAACTTATTTCGTCAAGAACTAATGCCGTAATATACATTAGACGTGAATATATGCCGAAATTAGTCAAAATATTCCAAACATTCGAATTTTAAAATAGCCAGTATTGTGCCAAATTTATCATCCTTCCGTTAAAAGTTGCATAATGCGTAGAAAGTAGGCTTTTAGAAATCTGGTGTCCATACCTGCTTTTGTTTTAAAACATCAAAAACATTTTTTTGTTTCCAACCCTACTCCACAAACCGAAATTCTTACGTGCATAAATTGTGGTACGTTTAAAGTGCTTTGAAAAATAAGACTGTCTGAATGTTATAATGAACGACGCAGTTTTTGAAGGGATTCTCTCACAGAACATAATATTTTGTAGGCTTCTCAGTTGAATTTACTCCCTTTTGCCATCCTCCCTCTTCTCACTTCTCCCTCTCTCTCTTGTTCGCTGCATGGGATCTGTCGGCAGCGTGCGATGGTAGCTGGGAGTTGTATAGTAGAAATTAGGGAAGATTTCTCAGTTATAGGCCTATCACCTTGAAATTGAGTTCTCGATATATACTCTTCCAAATGCATTAGATGTCCAGACGTGGGAAGAAAATAAATAATTTATAATGAGTCAAGTATCCACTGAGCTAAGTAGGAAAATAGTGAGAAGTAGAATATAATCATGTAAACTCATTGATATAATTAATGAAACAAACTATCACTGGCTTGAATTGAAGTTTGTTTCATTTTAAGAAGCATTTTTGTTAAAGTCAAGCTTCGGTAATTAATGAAAAATCTGTTAAAATAATTCGAAATTCACAGATCTAGGTTTTATTTATGGCATATACATACATGTAGATGATGGAGTTGGATGAAAGTACTTCCACAAATGAATTTTCTATGCTTGAAGTATGCGAAGTAGCAAATTTCCGGCAGGATTCTCAGAATAAAGTTTAGAAAACCCGAATAGGGCACATTGCCCTCCTAGACTTTGCCATTCAAATCCCTCGTCATAATGATTGATCAAATGGTTAAGAGAGATTGCAGAAAGCGATGTTTCCTAAGCATCAAAATAAAAGAGAATATAATTTTCTGAAAATCAAACGAACCTCCAAAACGTCGAATTTCTATCGATTATCATGCCTACCATACTAGTCGCGCATCAATGTGCCATACCTAATTCGAGAGATATTTTCTCAACGCACAACTATATGTAAACATACAACTACATCCGATCTTGAGCTTGCCGGACAATAGTCAAAATAAAAAAATATTTCAATTTTGAAATTGCAACGTTTCTGAGAAATAATCAGGTGCGAGGAGAACAAGGATTTTCTGAGTTTTCTCTTGGTGCACTTCTCAAGATCGTGTCGTTTAAAACTGTATTGGCTGAAAATTCGATATTCTCAGAATCATCGCGTTTTAGGGCGTAAGAAAATGCAAGTTTTTATTCGAATCAGTTCACAGTTCTACTTCAGATTTTTTTAATATTTTTAACATTACCGCTGGTGTATATAGACACCATTTCAAGGTCAACGGAGATGCGAAGCTCAAGTCGTCTGGAGTCTGCATGCGTAGTCTACACATTGACGGTGGACGGGTGACATGATGCACAATTACGATTAGCGAATTGTTTTTTACGCCGCATTGACTGCAGATGTTCGTTAGTCAAGTTCAAAGTAAAGCTCGCTATCCCAAGATCCCAGGACCAGCGCCATCCAGTCCCGGGATCTCGGGATTACCTCAAATTGCTAGTAAATCAATGGGATTGTCATTCGTTGACAACACAGTCGATTGTCAATGGCATACGAGAGCATTAGAAGTTCAAGGAGTCACTTGCCATCATCAATTCTTGAACAGGTAGAGTGTGCATCACAATGAATGAATTGACCAGCTTGACAAAATATGAGGTTACAGGACATTTTAAGATGTGAGACGCAAGTGGAAGATATTACGTAGTCTATTATTTATTGTATAGCGTAAGATGAAATAAAGCATTGAATCTGGCATAAGGACCAAAAATTCACAAGTTCAAAAGGTGAGCTTGAACTTCACATCATTATCAGCAAGAATAGGGCGTGGGTATGTGACGCTGTTTGGGTAATGGAAAGCCCAAGTAAAACAATGTGTTTCTTGATAGCTATCCATAGTATTGAAGACTTTTCGTCCCCGCAGGCGCTATTAAAGCAGTTTGCGTGACCAGACTGTTAATGCAGCTATTCATCTTGACGCACATCACGGATGTGCAATACAACAAGAGGCAGTAAGCAGACATAGTATACAATTTTATCTATTTATTACCGATAATTATTTTATTTTACTGATTTTACATATGCATTCCTTTTTCAAATGCTTCTTAGTGTACTGGCGTATAGTCTGTTGAATGACTATGTTTGTTTACATTGAGGTTGCTTGTATCCTGTTAGCTGCCCCTTGTCGCAAATCTATGGCATTGTGTATCCGTGATGTGAGTCGAAATGAATAAAGGTAGCTATATCAACAGTCTGGTCTCGAAAGCTGTTTCAATTGTGATCATGACCTACGCCTGCAACGACGGAAGGTCCTCAATACAGTTCACGGCTATCAAGAAACACATTGTTTTACTTGGGTTTTCCATCACTCAAATAAATTGTATCATTATACGAGTACTACTTCTACACTGTAATTTGCAGTTTTATGTTGACCAATATTATAGTGTATTCCATGCTCGATGAAAACATTCTTTCCAGCAGGCATGAGAGAGAGAGAGAGTGTGTGTGTGTATGTGAGAGAGAGGTGGGAGAGAGACAGCATTCCTTGCATTGATCAGCATTGAGGGACATGTTGCTAGTAGGGCACCATTCTTGAGGTCCATTCACACCGGACGCAGCGCGGTCCCGCGCGTCTCTTCGTGTTCATCCGCATAGGTTTATGAATGTTCAACTAAAATTTTGACGCGTGAGGACGAGCCGCGAGTGCTGCTTTCATAATCAGATGAAAAAAATAGGACTAAAAGTATATAATGTAGGTAAGGTCCATCATGTTTCCAACATACATTCATGAATGGAAATCTAAAACTAATCAATGAATGTATGTACAATTGGTTATCAATAAGAAAATGAAGCATTTCTAGATTCGATACAAGGATTTTCAGATGTTCAGTGGGCAAAATTTTGTACACAGTACATGAATGCAATCATAAGTACCCCTGTCCTTTAATCGTATAGAGTGATTTGTAGTCGTCTATACCTTAATAATCATAGTTCTATCATAATCATGTTTCTATGGTATTGTTAATTTCTATGTTAATAATCAATTAATTTCTATGCCAAATCTAATCTAGCATTTTAACCATAGAAATGGCTCTTCATCTCATGCTTTTGTCTTCCAGATGTCTACGGATAACTATGAAATTTTTCACTACTTCATAGTTTTGACATAGCTATTCAGCCCCTTCTATTCAATATTTCAATACTATTCTGTTGTCAATTGCGATATCAAATAAAACTGCTTATAAGAGCTGGCGAAAAAGTAATATCATAGCTGTCGCCACAAATCAACCATTGATTCCATCCTTCCCTTATACTTTCTTTGAGATGAACCTATTACCAACCGGAGCGTTAGATGGACACAAGTGTTTTCACCCAATGATTCAGCGCCAACACATGCATTTCAAGTTCAGTCAGGTTGGAAGCATAATCTAGCACCATCAACCATTGAAGACTATATCCGAATATTTCTGCCAGATCAATTGATAGAAGAAATTAGCGATTGGACCAATAAGCGAGCTAGTGTTGCAGCAAGGAACGACACATCGTCGACTTATGTGGACACTACTACCGAAGAGATGAAGGTGTTCATTGGCTTATCTTAGGGAATGGGAATAATCAGGAAGTCCACAGTGGAATCCTACTTTGGCTGCGTCCGGTGTGAATGGACCTTTGCATGAGGTGATGAGGTGCAAAAATTCTATCCGGAGAATTCTTGTATGTATGAAGTCAGGCCATGATGGGACAGTGCAGTTCCCGCTTATCTTGATTGAGTCAGCAGATTGCCATCTATCCATATGAACTACCACTGGTTGTTGCTATCAGCCAATAGGAAACACTCGGCTCATCACGTGTCATGCCGGAGATGCAATGAGATTCTAAGAACGACCAAGTTCAAAATCTTTTTCGTCATTTGATGTTTGCATGATTCCCGCGCTGTTCTACCAACTTCTGCATCTGATCTTTTCACCGATCTCGAGGAAAGCGAAGCCATTTATCACATGCGCAGGCAGAGGCGTCGCTAAGGAAACATCATTGGGGGGGTGTTTGCTAAATTTTACCTGATTTACAACCAAGAACCAAAATTTACCTGATTATTGCACACACGCATTCCAACATGTTTCATGTTTATATCCTACATAAGAGGTACCTAGTCACCTAATCGGTCGGAAATGACGCCTATAAATGAAAAATAATTTGATTTGTGGTTCATGCGAATATTATTCATATTGAGACTGAATAAAAACGACAATTAATTTTTTTCAACTATGTAATACAAAGTTCACTATTGAAATTGTAAGAAGTCACTCAGTTTTTTTTTCTTCGATTCTTGAGTATTGACCATTTTCTAGACAACTTCAGTAAGTCTATTTGCCGATGACGTTAAGTTAATTTGTGCGCAATTGGATCCGTAGTCTCGACTGTTAAGGAATTTTTCGATGGTGTTTGCATCGAGAAAGCTAACACGCTGTTAACAATAAGCTTCTACGCACAGAGAAGACGGTGTGCCTTATTCATACCGTGCGCTTTCCGCGGGAGGCATGGCATGCGAAAAGAAATTTGTGTCTCAACCGATGTGACCTCCCTATTTCGCCTTTATATGATGAATTGTAATTGTCATTCCTTCTCTTTTTTCTTTTTTTCTTTTACGTGTATATACCATGTATTGCCTACAGTATAATTATTATTGTTACTGTACCAATTAGATTTTTTCCTATTCACTGAATACTCTGTCGCGGAGACGTGAAATACCAGGTTGGTGTCTGGCGCGAGTTATCTCACTGTCAGTAAGCTTATTAATACTAGTAGCTCGCGATTTCTATGTAGCGTGAAATAGACCTGTGATCTTGATCATCCACTTTGCTGTGATGTGTGTCATTTTTCATGACTAGAATTCTGTTCACTGTGGTCGCGATTGTCGGTATGTCACTTTATGCATGAAGGCCCTGACGATGGACAGCGGTGCTATCTGAAATATCGGTCAAATTTATTTATTTATGAATTTTTACAATAAAATCATCGTCGAAAAACTTCTCTTCTCAAGAATGTGTTAGTCTTGAATGAAAAAGTTACAGTTTCTGCTGATGCTTCGTGACATCAGTAACTAAATGGCATAAAGTTTCAAATGATTTTATGTATTAATTATTGCTTTAATAGCAAAAACCTTCACAGGTTTTGTGAAGCCAAAAGGTTAAGTGCTATAAATCGGATAAGTTATAAATGACTTGTAATTAATTGTTATCGAGACGCGCTTTATAAAGATGTAGGAGTAGAATTAATAAAACACGATTATTTCATCACAAATTGGTCTAAACGCCTAAAACGAGACTGCGTTATGTCATACATGTAGCTATGACATGGATTCGTCCTCGAGGCGCGTTTTGTTAATAAGACTACCGTGCAGTGTATAAATGGCATGGAATTGTTATCGAGAAGCTCTCAGTAAAGATATAAGACTGCAATTCATCATTTCATCACAAATTGGTCTTTGGGTCCATGGCCTAAAGCGAGACTGTTTGACATACCGGGTATGGTTTTGTCATCAATGCGCACTTTATGAATAGACTGACTATAATAAATGCCATAGAGCTGTTATAGAGACACGCATGTGAGAGTTCAAATAAGAAAACACATGATTTACCCACTTCTGTAACGTGGACCTAAAGAGAGACTTTTGCGAGTCCACGTCATATGACATTGATTCGTCGTCGAGGTGCGTTTTTTTAAACATATCATAAATGACATGGAATTGTTATCGAGACGCGTTCCTGTAAAGACATGGGAGTACAATTAATAAAAAATGACATGGACTTACTTCCATTTAGCGTTTTTAAGAAAAAAACAATTACTTCGTTTACAGTGTGCAAAACATATTTCATTAAGAAAATTCACATGTAATATTAGAGGAATGCATAGCAATGATATCTAGTAACATCTAATTAATTACTTATCCATTTACTAAAACATGGACGTACTGTCAAAAAGATAAATAACATGGAGTTACTGTCCCTGCGCCTACATATGTGCGCGTGTGTCTGACGCGGTATGAGGAAGGTTCGATGAAATCCACCGTAACGATGACGTCATCTCCTCAAGGGACAACGCAATAGCCAGAGCTTATATCAATCAACGGTTAAATATACACTACCCAGCTAGGCAGAATGAGTTGCAGGCGTTTCAGCGTTAGGTGATTTAGTGCCAATATTCACGGGCCACATTATAGGTAGTGATGAAAATTTTCCGGAAAATTTTGAATCAAAATTTTCCGTGGAAAATTATGGAAAATATTGGAAAATTATGGATTATGGAAAATTTTGGAAAATTTTGAAAGTTTTGATTTTTTTGATAAGCCCTATAATTTGAGCGCTTCCACTGCCGATGCAGCTGCGTACCAATGAATTGGGCCTAAAACTCTTGATTTCATCATTATTTCGATTAAAGCGATCGTGATATATTTGGAAACTAAAGATATCTGTGATGTGTAAAAGAATATTATAGCCTATATAATAGCTTATATAATAGCTTCAAACTTCTGGCGCGATGTCCGATATCTTCGTTGAGGATACATATCCTCCATTTATAGTTCAGATGGTCAGATAGTTCCAAATCGATTTCAGATCTGCCCAAATGAATTTCAGATATGATCCAGATGAATTGGAGATTCTCCAGTTGAATTCAAGATCTTTTCAAAGTTGAGCTTGTGACAGATATCTGAAATTCAGCTAGAGAAATCTGAAATCCATCTAGTCTGAAATTCATTTGGAAAGATCTGAAATAGACATGGAAAAGGTGCAGTTGGTACCAAAAATTAACATACAGGGATGATATAGAAGTTCTCGGACTTTGAATATTACAGTCTTTTCAAACGACCATAATAAGTCTCCAAAACAAAGGAAAAAACGTCAATCACCAAAAAATAAATTTCAAAATTTTCCATTTGCATCACTAATTATAGGTAGGGCACTGGAATTACATTTCAATTCCACTTAGATATTTTAGATTTAGCAGAGCTAACTCACATCGCCTTATGTTCCAATTTTTAAGAAAATGCGAGGCGACTGTTCCTCCTGCTCGCATATACAGTCATCCCCGGTGCAGGTCGTTTTCAGCGCGCTATGTTTGACCGCTTTCGCGTGACAAATCAATATCATCAACGGCAACTAACTATATACTTTCTGGTGTCTAGAAAGGGTTAGAATTTCCCGACATTACGATGTGTTTTTGTGACAAGACGTGTTTTTGTGGCTAAGAACAACGTCAGTGAATATTGGAGCTGAATCGCCGGCAAACCGGCGGTTTGCCTGAAATTTCTCATTTTACCTGAATCTTTTTATTAATTCCATATTGGGGGGGGGTGTTACGGTCCCCCACACCCCCCCGGTCGCGACGCCTCTGTGCGCAGGGATTAACAAAAATATTCACGACTAAATGTCCTCATGTATGAGTTCTCTGATTGATGACTGTTGGGGCACGTCGGGACAGTTATGTCCCATCTTGCCCCGTATTCAAATGCACTGTAATTTTCGTACTTTCTTATCAT
>CAJQUW010001982.1:0-18605 GCA_907163375.1 Prostheceraeus crozeri | reverse complement strand
CGTCGGATTTTTTTGGGTTGTTTAGAGCGAAGCAACGGACAGTAGGGGCGTGCTTAAACCTGAAAGGTTATTGAAACATGAAAAAAATAGCAGTTTAATGCTCATGCATTGTTATTGATATATACAAACAAATAATTTCGCTTGACAATTTTTATTGTGTTAAATGTACCTTCGAATAAGTATTAATTGCGCAATCAAATTATAAATCCTGTTCCATCCTCTGTTCTTTAGATTGTTATTCTAAATTTACAAGATTAAGTGTTTGATAAATCCCTAGCATGGGAAACCAACCCAATGTACAACTCAATCGCCGCCAGAACAAGAATCCAATTCAGAACAAAATCATATTTGTAAACATAACCAGTGCTCTCCGGAGCAACATGACATTCTGATGATGAATTTTTAGAAATGTTGAATTTCACAAGGCAATTTGACTGAAATGCTTCAAAAAAGGGTTTGCATCAAATCTGTAACTCTATCTGATCCGATTTCCATATAAGTGCTTTTTGACTATTTAGTCGAATCCGAGCTCGAGCTGCAACAATCAACGATCCTGTCAAGCAGGGATGCGGAGTCGGAGTCCTATCAAATAATAGGACTCCGGCCTATAACTAGACCCGAAATGTAATACAAACAAATTATTTATTCTCGTGCATATAGGTGTCACTGTCTTGATATCAACTTTCTCCGTCAAACAAAAAGCACAGAGACAGCAGTGCATGCAAAGCTTGAAATAGTTGAGGGAATGACCCGTGATAGTGAAAAAGGCAAAGATATTGGAAAAAGGGATTGTCTTTTCACTCGGTGATTCAGTAGAGAAGATAGGCCTTCCTAGCCTCGATTACCTATGCGCCAAAGGTCACATCTGAGACAAATGAAAAACTAGTTTGTTTGAGAACATTATCCTCTTACCCTCACGTTAATCGTGTGTGATGGGTCCTCCAAAGCGCATATTAAAATCGAAAGTGTACTCATATTTTTTGAGAAGGGTGGGGGATTTTCCTGCCTGGTAGAAACTGGAGAAAAACCGCGTGAATCACACTTTAACAAGATTGGAGGAGCAGAGTCGCATGCATCCAACTTAAAGCGACATTTGATAAACTTTCATCGAAAATGATTGATAATTGATACAGAAATGATCAACTGATATAATAATCTATGATGTACCCGGTGAAAAAAACTGTCGGGATCTGTCGGTCAATTGTCGGTAAATTGTCGGGAAGCCGGCTTCCCGATTTTTTTCAAAAAACTGGTTGTCACCCAGAGTCGGAGTCCTATCAAAATGATGGGACTCCGCATCCCTGCTGTCAAGTCACAGTACGTGGTTTAAAGCATGTCCAACCATCGATGAATTCAGCCCATTCCGAATGCACTACAATCTCAATGGTGAATTATATTTGTTATGTGATACTTCAGCGTGGAATTTCGGGTGAAATTCATCATTATTTTTAGGGAACACATGTATGTCGAAAATGTCTCGAGAATTCAAAAGACCTACTTCTTAAACTATTAGGAAAAATAATCCAATCGATTCGAGCGGTGCATTTCCATCAGACAAATTCTACATAGAGGTATTTTGATTCCTCTTCGCTTAAGCAATTTGATTCTAAGCAGAGTGAAGGGCATGTAAATGAGCCTTTGATGGCATGAACGCATTTCCAGATTTATGTACAGGCCTAGATGTCGAGTTATGCGCACATATAGACTCCATCTGAACCATTGAGTGTAATTTCTTTGTGGAACAATTTGAATAATGTGGAATTGCAGAGGTCATGTTTCGTCCCAACAAGTGAGCTTATGGTGCTGCGGTTGAAATCATGAGGTCTTCCTGCTCAATAGGTAGGCCTCTCAATATCCGTTTGTACCCTCAGCCCATATGCGTGTGTCATTCTCTCACAAACTGCAATACTCCTCTATTGCTGAGTGAACAATGACAGCGGCGACATTAAGTGCATGTCACAGTTGCGCGTATGCAGTGTTAGGCCTAATTGTCAACTGCTAGTCAAACACTTACGCAAGTGCCCGCGCATGACGTGCACCACGCGTTCGGGGCTCGAGGTTAATTTTGTCTCGAAAAATGTTGTGGGGCGAAATGGTGGGTTTTTTTATAGGAATTTGTGTTCTCCAGCTCAAGGCCCTATAGCAGCATTTTACTTCCTTTGCGTGCATGTGACGCATGTTTCAATCAAGCTGTAAGCGTTAGATTTAATTGCTTAATAGAAATATTTGCATCTCTGCATCGTATCCAAAAAATGTCCCTCTACTGTAGTTCCAATCTTTTTTTAATCTAAAATTTACAATGTTTTCTTCCCAATAGTTCAGCACATAGCTTGAACAGGGATCACCATGTCTTACATATTCTAAGAAACTTGTCGTGGTAGGGAGAACCCACCCTTCTTCCCTTTTGTAGAAGCCAAAAAAGTCTTAATTTGCGTTGTGATTGAATTGGGGAATTGATCGGCTTGTCATTATTACGCAGTACAAGCATGAGTGAATAACAACATAATTCCATGGAGATCATTCACCATGCATGCGAGATTCCGCTATTGTGTACAAAAGTGGCACTCAAAAAAGTAAATTTTAAAATGCTACGCAAACAATAATTCAAAAACGCAGAAAAGGGAAAACTGAATGATTTATTTGCAATAATCTGTCTTCTTTGTGTTTTATAAATTCCGTTTGCAAATATGCCGCAATAGACAGGCAATTTCATCATCATGGAACAAAGTGAAAATCATAGCAACGTTGATCAATGTTATTTGCCTTGAGCTGTACGTCATTGACAGATTACGAACAATGATTTCTATCAGCGACGACGGTTAAGAGGCAATAACGTCAGTATTGAGGCTCAGTACAGCATGCTGTACATGATTGAACGGAAAATATGCAATAGCACTTCAAAATATCAGAATGACTTACTTGATCTACGGAGTTCAACACGACAGCTGAAGAGAAATATGCATTATTAGTAGATTTAATGAAATAGACAACATAACGTTCGTAGGGATGACGATACGAGTTAAATATGCATCGAAATCCACGCTCAACTAGAATCAATGAAAGGACTATACAATAGATGTAGTATACACTTCATGAACTGTCTTTATAGAGCTGGTCTTTAAGGAATTCCGATGTACAGGGTGGGCGGAAAGTTAATACCTATTTTGAATTGTCTCTAATTCGCTAAGTGCAGCTCAGGTTCGCATTATATTCAAGCATGATGTGTATCAAGCCTTGCCATTTTTCTCTTCAAAGTCTTACAGCTAGATTATTGGTATTTTTGGATTTCTATGATTGAAAAGTTAGCAGTTTTTATCAGATTTTGAAAAACTCAATTGATATAGTAGCACAGATTTTTGAAGATAAAGTTTAAATTTGTCTTTTTACTTGATAGACCTAATTTGAAAATTTTTTAAGATGCAAGAATTTTGCTACATGAAAATGCACAAATCCAATTTTCTATGCGTTCCAATAAACTGAAAAAAGTCAATTTCCTAACTAAAACATTTAATGCGAAAAATTGTAAGATACTAAAACTCAATATGAACACCCAATCGCTCTACTAGGGTGCGAAGTCGATCAGGCATGATGTTCCCTGACTGCCTGAGAAACTCCAGAGGCACAAAAGATGAAACAATCTGAATTTTGTTCTCATGCTCAGGTAGTGTCCCTGGCTTTGAACGATAAGCTTCATCCCTTGCCCATCCCCAACCCAACATAAGAAGGCGCATGGAGTCACATATGGACTTGTGATCGGCCATTAATGAGGGAGGGCCTCGGCGACCTAACGAGCGCCCTGAGAACTGCCCATCAAGCCACTCCCTTACCAGGTGAGCGAGGACCGTCTTGCATAAAAATCAGGTCGTTGATATTTTCAATGTGCTAATGACCGGCCACACTTTCTCCTGTAGCCTCTGTGAATTCATCGCTTCACATTGGAGGAAAGGACCCACGATGGTATCTGCCATCATACCATCTGTCAAACTTTGACAAACATGTCATGTGTCATGAAATTACGCTAATATCCAACAACACTTAAATTTACTTACTTATAATACTTAAAGAAGTTGATATGAACAAGTCAATCTTACTAAGATAAAAACGTTCATCAGTATGAATACACAAAAACACTTGAAGTTTATGACTACTGCACGTGTAACACATGCTGAATACATACAAAGATCAAACTAACTGGTTGTCACTTTCATCAACGAGTTAAAGTCTTCTGAAAATAGATTTAAAAGAAGTAGGCCTAATTCTAATTATTTGGTGTGTGACATGCATATTTAGCTGAATATGGGCATGTACCAAACTAACTCTATATTATAGGCATACATTAAGCCAACTCTTCATCAACATGAGTAGCTATATACATGCATTAAACCAACTTGTCATCAGCATGAGTATATGCAAGCATCAAATCAACTCGTCATCAACATGAATATAGGCATGCATTCAATCAATTCTTCAACATGCATGCATCAAACCAACTCGTCATCAATATGAATGCAGGCATGCATTCAACCAATTCTTCATCAACATGAGCATAGGCATGCATCAAACCAACTCGTCATCATCATTAATATTAGCATGCAGCGAATATATTCATATACATACCTTCGAATTCAATGTCATATTAATTGGAACGTCCATTTCAATCAAAGCCTCATCCCTGTGAATGGAATTTGCATTTACTAACAGTGATTCTTCGCTTAATCACTTGACGTAATCCGTCTGTTCATGATGATTGCGAAATTATCCAAAAATAGTGGCGGAGCATACAGATGATTTTACACAATACAGATGTCTTTGTTCGACATATATGTAAAAATTAAGAATGTGCATTCTCATATAAAGCCATCTTCAACATATTTCAAATTCATATTCTTAGAACACACATTCTTTGCATTTTAATGATTTCCTCTTTCCTATAAAGCCCTTAAAGCTGATTCATGTAGATATGCAGAGTTGCTTCAAAATCAATAATCTCGCTTCAGAGTATCCTTTACACTGCAAGTTACAAAGTTGCATCAATTTAAGACTTGATGCTTTCTTTGTTGAGGTTGATGTTCCCGAGGAATCGCTCGATTATGATAATGAGGATAAAACACACAGGATAAAAATCATTCTGATAGTTCAGAAATAATATTCGCTTACCGAGTGATCCTTATCATCAGAAAATCAGAGACGACTTCAATCGATTCTTTCTTCAATCGATCGGCCTGTTTCATAAAATAAATCAGTGCTTTATATCAGTGGTTTTATCAGTGTGGAAAATTTTCTGCGTTTCATAAAATAACATAAAGCAGTGATTTAAATCAGTGATTGAAAGCAGTCGAAATTAGCAGCGTTTCACAAAACCAAATATTAAGCAGTGATTTATATCAGTCCCACACTGCTTAAAATCAGTATTTTAAGCAGTCTGGAAAAGAATTGCGTTTCACAAAGAAGTATCAGTAACGCGCAAAAATTGAAAATATAAAAAATATAAAATATAAAAAATTCACTGATAGAAATGTGAAAATTTCTATCAACTTCTTGAGGTTGATAAATCTGTGAATGATCATCGAGAAAGTTATAGAAACTTGAAATATCGGAGAAATTTTTGCAAATACAACTTAAAAATGGGAAAACGGCTTTTGATTTTCAATTTTACTGTCAGTAACAAACTATTTGTCAGAATGGTAAATTTGGATACTGTTTATTGAAAAATTCTTCCTTTGAAAAGTGGCAATGCTGTGACGATAAAACGTCCGGTAACAGCAAAATTATAAAGGGTTGCTTTGAGGGCTTCGATTTCTTTCGTGTAATGAGCTACGGCATGTCATGAAATCATTTCAATATTAAAAGACGTTGAGGTATTGACTTTTACATACATCGATGACAGCTAGAAAAAAAGATTCTCAAATATTCCACCATTTGCCTCAGATTGACTTCTCTAATTATTATTTCAATTACTGTCAAACATAGAGTAGGTATATTAGGTAGAGTGGAAACTCCGCATTTATTAAATCCCCAATGTATATACACTTTCGATTTTATTAAATGAACTCGAGGTGAATACAGTTGTAATTGTCTCCAAATGTGAGATATGCGCATTTGTGCATTTTGAAGAAATTACAACGGAATTCACTGATTATGACAGCATAAAGCAGATGGAAATGAGATTATTTTACAGATTGTCCGTGTCATGACAGCCTCGGAGCGGTAATGTTTGTTAAATTAGCAACTCGATGACCCCATTGCTTTCATGCTGAACCACAAGAGAATCTTTTTAGGCGCGATCTTATCTCAAGCAGCTGGTAGAGCAAAATAACAGAATCAAAGACAATGATTTTCATTAACTTTGAAAGATGTAAATGGGTGCACATCACTATTCAGATTCAAGAAGTGAAACATAAATTTACTCAATCATAAATTCATGCCGATGAAAATTGAATCAAAAATATGAAATTTCAGCCACGACAGCACAATAAAATCTCAATTTTTTATGAAGACTTCCATTATAATGCCGTTTATTACATTTTCTTGATCATCAGCACAATTTCCGATTAGTTGCGATGCTTGTTAGCGAATATTCATTCCTTTTGATATCCAACTTGTTTCATACTTCTTACAACGGGGAGTCATGTCGGTAGTAATTAAATTGTCAAATATAGAGGTTTCTGCTCAAATAATGTTTTGGACCGCAGGAACGTAATCTCCGAAAAAAACTGAATCTTTTCATATAAAAATTTTCACTGTATACAGATACTTTTTTAAGTCGACACTCTACCTACATATTTACTCTATGCTGTCAAAAATTATTTTATTTACGAAGAATTATCCACAATTGTTTTAATCACTCAATCACACTGATATATATCAGTATTTTCATCAGTCCGAAATCTTTATGAAACGCTATATGTATCACTGATTAATTTAGACTGCTTAATCTTCAGTCGGAAAATTAATTTTTATGAAACGCAATTTAAAGCAGTGCTTTATATTTCACTGTTGAAAATGTTACTGATACATATCAGACTGCTTAATTTTATGAAACAGGCCCCTGGAACAGCTTTGCTCCTCCACAGCGAAAAGGCTTCCAATGTGGGAAGAAACTGACGCGAATTCTGGGGAGCTTAGACTCAACTTAAGGAATAGCATGTCATCGTAATTTACATTGGAAGTACGACAGTTATTGCACTGGGTCTTAACATTCGTGTCGATCTTCAGGATATCCGTTCCCTTCAACTCCTGCAGAAATCGCAGTAAAAGTCCGGTTGGATCAGTTTCATGCCCTCGATTCAAGCTATCATCCATAAGGTGATACATGCCACTAATCCATCTGATGCATGTTCTCCCTCCATTACCAGTAACCAATTTCCTGATCATACAAGTTATACAACTTCCACAATCTACAATAAAATCATAAAATAATGGTGTGAAAATCATTAGTTAAAATGTTCAAATACGGATGATCTCCGGAAGCCTAGACAGGAGCAACTTTGAGAGAAGATCAAGTTGAAAAGTCTACTAAGTTAAGGAAAAGGTGTAGCATCAATTATAATAACTCACCAGAACGACAAATAGTATTTTGGCGTGACCAAAAATTGCGCACGATACTCGTCATGGCACGCAAAGAATTGATGGAACTGTTAAGTCCGGAATTTTTCCAAATATTTGGTAACGGAATGGCCATATCGTGAAAGAAGTGGTTGAATTATCAAATTTTCTTTAACAGAAGGAGACAATCATATGTAGGCAATTGGAGACAACGTATTTCCTCACCCTCAGACGCATCATGTCACTATGAGACTTGTGTGGAAATTTCAAAATGTAGGGATTTGAAGTTATTTATCTCTTCGGAAGGAAAAACTGATTCACACACAATCGATGTGGAAGGCATTCCCAATATTCAGTGTTTCCAAAAGCCCAGGGTCGCTATGAAAAATCCGAACGCACGGGTGTATTTTTTTCTTGAAACGTCCCCGACTCCCCTTTATCCACAACACTTCCATTTTCTTTCCCCTTATCTAATCTTTTGATAATCATTATGTCTTCGTGCTATTTATTCCAATCTGTTTTCAAGCTGCATCCAAAATCAACATCTTAAGAAAATCGGGATTGAGTTGCCCGTTAGGGAGGCCATCTCCTTGGGGTTCACTATAAATTGAGGTCGGCAAATTCAACAAGAGCCGAAAATGAAGTCAGAATCAACTAGGTTTTTGAAAATCGGTCATAGGTTTTGAGCGTTGCACTTAAGAACTACCTAAATGAGGTTTGAATCCATTGCCCTTGGATATAAATGCTCCGTAGCCGGTCCTTTAGAACTGCAAATAAGGCTAGAAGTGTAACTATAATAACTAATTAGACGGTCGTTCATGTTGAAGTTCCGATCTGATGATATACAACTTGCATTTAGAAAACCTGGCTTTATATAGAAATATAATCCACTTTTTTTAAAAATAACCCAGCCTCCTATGTGATAAAACCACCAAAACTGCTATTCAAAAAATCCACGGGTTTCTTAAATATGCCAACCCTGACTGTGGGAAATGCATGATGGCATCATTTATTCGCAAACATATTGTACTAACGCAGATGCAACTTCTGATAACAATTGTTTGTATTTTTTCTACTGTAAGATATTATAAAATTTGATGTAAACTTAAAAATGTCCAAAGTCACCCCATTTTACGGTATTCCATAGATCAGTTGCACAAACGATTCGCAACCTACGTCACGCTGAAGAAGTCGGCGAAGTGTAACAACTAGGAATGTGGTGTCAGTTGTCTAGATGAATTTATAATTTCTGTTGAGTGGTCAATAAAAGAAAATGCTTAGTTCAACATAGCATGTGATTCGTGAATATAACATGGAATTCGAGCATCTGAAACGGTTTACAACGTGGTTAAATATGCAGCTTTTACTTGTAGCAGCACTTCCAACATCAAAAAAAATTGTTCACAAGTTGCAGCTATCGCATACTCTAGTGAGGTATATAATTCAAACCGCAATGAGTGTGGATCAGAGATTCACACAACAATAACACTGTGAATACGTTTCAACTCGGACAGCAATGACCATCAGTCTCCGCTGCCATCGCAGCTAGTTCTCATGCTCGTTCTATCAGCTGCACGTTAATTTTTTGCATAATTGTGGCTTGTTATAAAAAGCTCGTTTTCACACATGCTCGCAGTTACACACTTAAATACAGAAGGAAATAAACGTACAATCCTCTAAATAATCCTTTGAATTTTTCGATAACATTGAAACTTTTCCTTTTTGTATAATTTTTCAAGCGGATTAGGGCGAATGTGAATCCATAACGAAACAATTGAAATGACGAATATTTAAAAATTGCGCCAATTTTTATCTGATCATGTAATAAAAAATAATTATTTGATTAAAAATATTGTCATTTTAAAGTCAACTAAGGGAACCAAATAAAAGAATTTGAAAAAAATTATCTTTCTTTAAATGGTTGGTATGTTCACTATCTTTTAAATAGAACCATTCAGGTATAAAGCACGCCCAATAACGGACAGAATAAAACCGAAATAAATATTAAAAACAGCCGGGAATCTCTATAAATTTAAACAAGTTTTGCAAATAATTCACATGAAACTATAGAGGCAAAAAGGTAGTCTTTAATATGGTTTTCGGCGAAAAATTTGCCAGGATTGAGATTGCAGATTGCACACGAATAGCAATGATAGATATTTTGGGCATATAATCAGTCTACATTGAAGCCTAGTTATTGTCGATGTGTTGACTGCTTTAATTATTGTATTGATTGTTTCTCATCCGTTGCTAATGATCAGCTAACATGCCAAGATGATTTAGTTTCATTGCATGTCCATTTCCATGGGCCCTTTTCAAAATATCTATAACAATATTTAGTTTGAACAATTTCCATTTTCATATTGACTATTGGAATTTAAATTACTATCTACTTCCAAACGTATCACAAAAATCAGGTCTAATGATATTGTTTCTCTGCAAGATTACGTAAAATTGCTTTTTCTGAATTGATATACATGTATTGTATGGAACATATATTCTCCATTTAATGTCATTTAATTGAAGTATTATAAACAGACGATAATATCCATGATTATATCATAGCACCCTGATATTTTCCATAGGGAGTCTTCGATTATTTTAACGTTGTATTATTTAACATATACATTAAAGTGAAGGCTGTTACACGATCCTTCAGCAAGCAATTTTGTCAAAGTTACGCATTATTGATGAGCTCATAGTTGTTTTAACTATCATTCATTTCAGAGAACTTAGTTATATATGACAACCGGGAAAACAAATCCCACGCTACATTAAAAATATTGTCTTTTGCTAATTTCGAGTGAATTCCTTATGGAAAACTAAAATTACTTGATCTCAGCAAAGACATCGAGCGTCAGTGACAATTGTAGTAATGGCAAGAAAGTAAGTTTTCATATAAAATCGAAATAAATTTACAAAAAAAGGAGGTTCATCTGAAATTATTATTAACAAGATTGATTTTGAGATTGGATAGGGAACTGTTATATTATTGATGCTAGGTGAGCAGATATCATTTCTAAGTTACACAAACAGCACGCGAAAAAAGGGTACGCCATACAGGAACTAATGACTAATGTTATTAACTGGAATAGGTTGGCTTAGAAGTGTAATTGAGCGTCTTTGATACTTCCCTGAGTTCACATTCCTTGTGGTTAGAGGGTATGCTTGCACGTCCTCTAGCTCCAACGTCGCTGGTTCAAACCTACCCACGACTGATGAGGCCCAACAGACCGAAACATGTCTCGTGGTGGTTACATCTGTTGAGATTTGATAAATTTATCAATTGCCAGGTTACTTGTCTATATATATATATACATATATATAAATATATATATGTAATAATGTATTGACAAAATGTTTAATGTTTACAATAGATTAACATCCATAGATCTTTGAACTAACTGCTAGAATTTGCACTTTGCAGTAGGAATGCTCCTGTAAAATACATGTTATGACACATGTGAATACTCACAGTATGTACCACCGCACGCATGATGGTTATAATATGAGATTCGTGCAGATTGGGCGATATCGAGTTTAAAGGTCGCAACCATCAAACCATTATTTACAGCACAATTGTTTCATTGCTTGCATAAGCTTGACTTACAGATTTATAGTAGGCCTATATAGCGCTTTAATTTATATGCGATAATGTTTTCTAGTTGCTTGCAATCGGTTATGTACAGTAGCTTGTAGGTCTACCTATCGGAATGTAGCTTCATTTGTTGTATCGATAGATTTGTTGCGATTCGTTGATCATTGACTACCGAATTTTAGCTTCATAAATTGTATCGATAAATCTGTGGCGATTCGTTGACGATTGACTAACTAATTTTACTCTTTTTGTTTAAATTAATTTTTTTGCTTTGGAAACACAATAATATCAGTTATACCAGCACACCCATTGAATGATTCTATGTTTTACAAGCCGTTCAAAAAATTCGCCAGTGGGTCGATATTCGGTTGCCATTCAATAACTATTCGCTACAATTTTCCCCACTGGGTTTTTCTTAATTTGGAAAGCATTTCTACTTCCTCGATTTCAATCGTGTCCTTCAAATACATGACGTGTCGGCACTAATGGGGCGAGAACACGCTATTTTTTGCGAGATCTATAATGTCAATTTATGGCATCATCATTGGAGCATAGTGGCATCAATTCCATGTCATTCGCAATTTTGGCGCATACATGTGCCATGAAAAAGCTTCCGCATCTCCATGATGCCCTGAAAATGGCACCCCTCTGCCATCCACGATTTGTCTCATAACATATGTAGGAGATGGTCTCAACATGATTGTACATTCGGGATCTCAAATTTTGCTTTTTTCGTCTTATTTTGAGTAAATGTTCATTTATGCCAAGATGCCGATATAATGCCGGCATAATATTGGCATTTTTCCCACTGGGTATTTTTCCACTCAATTCTTTTCTAGATCGATCACGCTGTTCAAAAAATGAATTTCACCAACCAGACGCGCAATTACGTGGTCATAAATTGCGTGGTAAATCATATCTGCTTTGTCTGTTAGAACTACCTGAAATTCACATATGAAGGAAATACATAGCTCATTATGGCATGAATAAATTTTATCTATTAACATAAAACAATTAATCTGTACAAACATGCATTAAACATGGAAGTTAAAAAACATAACGTAAAAAGTTCACTTCATATAACAAACTTGTTCGCTAGTCTTTCTTTACAAACATTGACGTTCTTCAGAATTTAGACAATAAAAGCAAAATTAATTGCATAAAAGGAAAACAGAGCAAACCTTCAAAAAAGTTAATTAAAAAATTAAAATTGAATTGTTTTATATACTTTCTTATCCCAGGCACAGCCGCAATAGCCAATTCAAAGTTCTGTGGTTTACTCTAAGAAATCTATAACGACTTAGCTAAAAACAGAATTAAAGCCAGTATCCAACAGAAGAATTACATCTAATTCGTCTGTAAGAGACCTGTTAGCTGGCCCTAATTTAGCATCATAAACAGAAGTGTGAGTGTGGTGCATTAGGTCATTGTGAAAAGAAACACGTTGTTATACTTCTACTGATAAAAAGACGACAATATCTAGTTAATAATAAGGCAAGTCAGTCGACCGCCGCTTCGAGCCACTGACACTTCAAGGGGGGCCACTGACACTTCATATGTATAGTCATCGGTAAAAAAACGATAATCACGTTTAGTGTCGAAGATTCTGAAAAACAAGTATGACATGCATAAATTCCATGGATTCCACAAACACAAAGATTATTTCACAGTATTCATCATACATACAAATCGCACGAAATATTGAAAGATCAATAACAGATAATCAAACCAATTGCACACACTGATCAGCAAGACGAGATGTAGACGAGCACCGATTTATTTCTGAATGAATATTGCCAGTGATAGAGCTACGTATGGGAACAATAATAAAATTACTATATTCTGTACAAATTATAACTAAAACCCGATGGCGAGAAATATTTATAGATAAGCTTAACTATTAGCAATATGATTCTTCGTAGTCACAGCAATGACATACATTTTGCATAAATTAGTCAATTCCGTGTCTGAGGAGACTATGTCATTGGTTTTCAATAAATACTAAAATCGATTGCCATGCATCCTGATTCCATCGTTGTCGAAGTCGAATGACAAATCATGAAATATAAGAATGAAACTCTGAAAGTGTGGAGACAATTCCTATCAGTCTGAAGAAAAATAAGAAAACACTGCACTGTAAACCGTGGACCGACAATTATCCTACAAAATTACGGACAAAATCAACCGACGATTGACACCTCCAATATCCTGCGATATCCGACGAATTTGTAGGTTCTCCACCGACATCGAAACAGATGCTTCGTATGCAAATTAACTAAACAAAAACTGTTGAATATTGATTGATTTTTTCGACTAGTGATTGCTTGACTTTTGGGCAATCTGTGTTATTGTGTGTCAAAACCATGATTTATTTTGACGTAATTTAATTAATTACCTACATTTTTGATAAAATTTAAGCTATAATTCATCGCTATTCATTTTGTCGCTTTTTGTCAGATATTGTAGGTGTTCAGTGGCAATCATCCTACAGGAACTAACAATGACTGACAAAATAGATTTTGTAGGATAAATGACTGTCAATTGTCAGTCAACGGTTTACAGTGTGTGCACTCGGAAGTCGAAATATAAGTGCATTTTGTTGGGAGATTTATTGAAGGAAGCCGATTTAAGAGATCTTCGAAGTCGGTGATATTATCCTTGTCTATGAATTCGAATTATCAAGTTTCCATTCTTGTGTTCTCTCCTTCCATACGAGCCGCTGCCGTTGATTCTTCTTTTGCTACGTGAAGGATGAAGTGTATTTTATGAAGATGCCGAGGCAAAGTAAGATGGAAAGTTGTTGAAAACACTGGGAACTGCCGAAGATTTCAGTTGCAGTAGTTTCAACTCTTTTCTTGGACGCTTAGATGATCTTGAATTGTTGACTTGTTTTAATCAAATCATTTTCGAAGAAATGCAGAGAACAAATTCGCGAAGACAAGGTTGGAACGAAGACGCTTCTTTGGCCAAATTTATCGTCATCCTCTCGTTTAATTGCTCTATCTATTTGTCGCGAAGAGTCTGGTCATGAGAAAATGCAAAAAAACGAAATATGCACATTCGTTGAGTTATCTGATGCGCTTTTGTATACTTGCTGTTTATTACCTTAGACTGATCAGCAGAAAGAACAGCCATGGTGTTGAGCGGTGCTCGCATAATGATATGTTTTGAGACAAGCTATCCAACTTGATGCTATAGTAACGCATCGATCAATCAGATGACGCTTGCCTCACATTTCGCATGCAGACTCGACAGATCATTATGAGGAGGGACAATGGCAAAGCCAGTAATTATGACTGCGTGTCCACACGCTGGTGTGCTGTTATGAAACTTCCCCCGACCAGCAGCGCAATCGAACAATGAAATCTATATCAGTCCTCACTCTGTATAGAGTGTGAAAATTTAGGAGTTGCATATCCCGGTAATCTAGCTATCCGTTAGTCAGATTGATGCTCTGTGCATTCCTACCTGTTATTTATTATTTTACATAGTCTTTTAATCAGCACAGATCTCTGTCAATCACTGCGTACGAAAACGGCGTTTTTTAACCAATCGGTCACAATTATGTAGATTTTACAGCCGAACGCAACAATGCAAAATGATCCTAAGTCTCAGAATATGCTAACAGAATACATGTCCAATAGATTCTTCGGTTGATATAAAGATTTTTCATCATAGAATCCAACAGTCCAATAGAAAAATATGACATTCCCACAAAACAATAAAGAGACATGCTCAACAGACATCCGAAAGACCTGATGTGATTTCCTGAACTTCTGGACGCAAGGGAATGTGTTGATAACAATCAATAACAATATTTAACGTCGCTAGAATCCTAGAAAATGATGTCTTGCTCCGCGTGGTATCTTGATTTGTTAAATTTAAAAATCTTTGATTAATAGAATTGGAAAAAATAACTTTGATTTTATCCATGTGAATTTATCATCAATGTTTGACAAAGATTCATGCATTAATCACCAATGTAAGATTTTAAGATATTCTATTACGTTTTTTGATGATATTAATGTATTTCAACAATGGGTGTATACGTTCCAATTTTTAAACATACTGAATAATACTGTAAGAATTGAAAAGAATAATCTTTATTTTATCAATGCGAATTTATCATGAATGTAAAACCGATATTATGCATGAATCATCAATGCAAGTTTTTAAGATATTTTAATTGCGTATTTTTGGTTCAATAATGATGTAATCGATGTATTTTGACAATGCGTATAAACTTACCAATCATTAAACATGCTTACCAATAATGATTTTCAATTTTGAATAATCCATGGATTTATTGGAATCATCGATCATGGATTCTGTGTCCATGGCTGGGCTACAGGGCGTATGTGCGATCGAGGCTAGGAAGGCTTGTCTTCTCTACTAAATCACCGAGTGAATAGACAATCCTTTTTTCACTATCACGGTTCATTACCTCAACTATCAATAATAATGATAAGCGTCTTTATTTCAAAAACAAGAGTACCTCCAAATCGGAATCGTAGAAGCCACATGGAAAATACAACGTGGTTGAACAAAAGTAATGCATACGTGTACACCAGAAGACAAAAACTAAATAGAGTTATTGTACAAAACCGAAGAAGAAAAAATATAGCCATCTGTCCTTTTCTTTGTTCTTGCGGACGGAAGTATCAAACGTTTGCTTCGAGTCGACTTAACCGGCAACAATGTGTGAAGGACATGTTCTGACGATGTAAGCGCTTGTTTGAATAGCTTCAATGATGAAGATTGTCTTCGCTCGATGATGTTCGACATGTCGCAGTCATTACAAGTCCTGACATCTTCACCATGGATAATTCTAAAGGATCGTTTACAAAGCGACAGGAAAATAGAATTTAGACCATGGCCGGATTCAAGAACACAAGGGAATCGTAATCCATAATTGAACGTATAACTGCATTGAAAACGGATACCAGTTCGTCATGAGATAAAAAACTTTTCAGGATGCGTAGTACATACAGCCTTTGAGAAGCTTTCTTGGAAATGAACTCAAAATGCTTGGTCCATGTAAGTTCTTTGTTGAAATATGGTCCGAGGATCCTAAGAACTGCAACATTGTCAAATTCAGGAACGACTGGAATTGCGCAGTTTCCGCGTAGTTGCACACACAAAACTTTGATTTTGCTTTTATTTACTAATATTCCATGCGTATTACACCAATTTTCAAAATGAGACACTTCGTTTTTGACAAGCGTTAAATCTTGATGATCGGACTCATACACTGGCAATAAAAGGATGACACCATCTGCATATTTTACTACATGTGTGTGCAAGCTGTTAAAAGGTAAGTACTGTATGTAGAAATATACAACGCGAACAAAATGGGGCCGATCACTGAGCCCTGAGCAACATCACTTGTAACTCGAACTTGAGAACTTCGTACATCACCCAGTTTCACTTCTTGCTTTCTTTCAGTAAGATAGTCTTTCAACCAATTTAAGATAAACTTGAGTCAGAAAAATTACAAGAGGATATAACTGACAAAAGAAGGTGATGGGGAACACGATCGAATGCACTGGACATATCAAAAGTGATAACATGGACTGCACAAATCTCAAGATTGTCTAGGAGATTCAAAATAGTTTCATGTATGGTAACTAAAGCAGACACAGTTGATGAGCTGGGCCTGTAGGCAAATTAAATTAATAATTCATTAAATTATTAATTAGTAATTCATTAATTATTTAATTTAAATTAATTTAATAATAATTCATAAAAGCGTAACAAGGGCTCGCGAAACTTGTTTAACACAACCTTTTCACAAATTTTGCTCATCACAGGCAACAGAGATATTGGACGTACAGCATCTTTCATAACAGGACTGGTTTTTGGCAAAGGACATATATCTACCATCTTCCAAGGCTTTGGATATACACCAGCCGAAAATGAAAGATTGATAATGTGACTAAGAGGATAGCAAATAACATCAGCAGAAACCTTTGAAACAAATGGATGAATTCCATCGCTACCGCAGGATTTGTTTGTATTCCAGTTGCGCAACATATTGCATACAGACATAGGATCACATAAACGTGTGAAAGAAATAGAATGACAATCCGGTATAACAGGTAAGTCTGACTGAGGAACAAAAGTGCGTGAGAACAAAGCATTTATGCTATCAGCAGCATCATTAACATTCGAAAATAGATCAATAATCTTATTAATCGAGCTGTCGGTTGACTTATTGCGCATTTCATTCACAATTGACCACATGCCTTTAGGAGAGTTCCGCATGTTTCTGCTCCAAACAAGCTTAGACTTAAAAATTTCTTTCTTGACTTTTACCTTGTAGTGGTTATATAAGGCATAATTTTTGTTGCGGTACACTAACCATCTTTTGTTTATCGAACCAATCAAAACGGGTGAGATCCAAGGTTTAGTTTTGCTGGTAAATTTAACAAAAGACACTGGTATGACCGACAAAGCTTCGTACAAAATTCTATAAAACATATTCACACAAACATGTAGATTCTGACAGTGTAAAATGGGAGACAAATCTCTTGTATTTAACTTTGAACAAAACGCTGAGACATGAGACTTCCGAAAGTCATACACCTTATGATAATGAACATCGTTTTTTACTGATGACACATTTCCTGTAACAAAAACAACGGAATGAGTGTTACCTGCTGTACCAAAGAAGGAGCCATTGAAACAGTAAAATTATTCTAATGATTCTCGTGACACAAGAACGTATCGAGAATTGCGTTACCAAATGTGAGGGTAGTGACACTATTACTCAATTCAAAGTTGTTATACAGAAAAGATAAATCGTAACGATTGAAGTCACCGCATACTAAAAAAAAGAGGATTCAGGATTGATTGATAGGAAGTAGTCAAAACATCGTGTTACGAATAGTTTAAAGACATTCATCAGATTAATGCTCAAACCAGGTAGAACATAGACACACATAAGATAAGCAAGTGATGCGTCTTCATCTATAAACTGAATAAGGGAGAACTCAATGCCAGGAGGAGAGATGAAATGTGAAGGAATCACAACACGAGAGTAGTATATAGTGTGACATCCGGCGCGACGCTTCGCTTCGCTTTGCTTCGCTTCGCTTGCGCCGGATGTCACACTTTTGCGGGTTTTTTCAAAATTTTCAAAAAATCAAAATTTCAAAAATTTAGGTAGACTTCAAATTTCACGTGGCCGAAGGCCGAAGGGCGAAAATTTAGGTAGTGACAAATTTTCAAAAAAAATCAAATTTTCAAAAATTTAGGCGGTCTCAAAATATCAAGTAATCGAAAATTTAGGCGGTCTCAAAATATCAAGTAATCGAAAATTTAGGCGGTCTCAAAATATCACATGGACGAAAATTTAGGCGGTCTTAAAATATCATGTAATCTAAAAATATCACGTGGTCGAAAAATATCACGTAGCCGAAGGTCGAAAATGTAGGCAGATGAAAATTTAGGTAGCCCCAAA